>JAPQNM010000017.1:10871016-10873516 GCA_029783475.1 Metacarcinus magister | reverse complement strand
TAGGAACACATAGGTAGAACAAACAGCAACAGGCCTGCTGGCCCTTACGAGGCTGTTTGTGAGTACACTATCTAGTCTAGAGTGAAGGATACAGGATAGTAAGGGTGAAGGCTTCTCTCCCCAGCCATGGCTGGCAGGGAAAGGAAGGCCAACCAAGACCAGACTGTCACTACTGTCACTACCACTACTGCTACCACTACTTCCTGGCAAGCGATGTCAGGCCACTAGCGACGTCTTTTGAATCGACATTTCGTAAGTTAGGTACATCAGGATGAACTTACTCAAAGTTTGCTACGTTAACGGATAGTATTTTAGTTGTGGATTGGCTTCTAAATATTTGTCAAGTCTATTTTTGAACGTAGTAATTGTTTTACTGTCGACGACATTGGCGGGCAGGGAGTTCCAAACGTTAACGATCCGATTGAAAAAGAAGTGCTTGGCTTTGTTTGATGTGAATCTTTTACCAGTAATCTTAAAAGAATGATGTCTTCTTGTTATATTTGATCAATCAAAAGTAATGTAATCTTCTGTATTGATATTATCGAATCCTTTGATTATCTTGAACATTTCAATGAAATCCCCTCGCATCCTTCGTTTCGGTGGTAATGGCAGGTTAAACATAACTTATTGCCAGTATTAACCCTTACACTGCCGAGGTCTTTTCTAAGTGTTCCATTTATAGATTTAAAAAAAAAATTATGATTTTATTCAAATTTTTCTTATTAATGATAAAAATAAATATTAATGATAAAAATAAATAATAATGATATAAATAAATAATAATGATAAAATAAATATTAATGATAAAAAATAAATATTAATGATAAAAATAAATATTAATGATAAAAATAAATATTAATGATAAAAATAAATATTGATGATAAAAATAAATATTGATGATAAAAATAAATATTGATGATAAAAATAAATATTGATGATAAAAATAAATATTGATGATAAAAATAAATATTGATGATAAAAATAAATATTGATGATAAAAATAAATATTGATGATAAAAATAAATATTGATGATAAAAATAAATATTGATGATAAAAATAAATAATGATGATAAAAATAAATAATGATGATAAAAATAAATATTAATGATATAAATAAATATTAATGATAAAAATAAATATTAATGATAAAAATAAATATTAATGATAAAAATAAATATTAATGATAAAAATAAATAATAATGATAAAAAATAAATATTAATGATAAAAATAAATATTGATGATAAAAATAAATAATGATGATAAAAATAAATAATGATGAAAAAAATAAATATTAATGATATAAATAAATATTAATGATAAAAATAAATATTAATGATAAAAATAAATATTAATGATAAAAATAAATATTAATGATAAAAATAAATATTAATGATAAAAAATAAATAATAATGATAAAAAATAAATATTAATGATAAAAATAAATATTAATGATAAAAATAAATATTAATGATAAAAATAAATATTAATGATAAAAATAAATATTAATGATAAAGATAAATATTAATGATAAAAAATATATATTAATGATAAAAATAAATATTAATGATAAAAATAAATAATAATGATAAAAATAAATAATAATGATAAAAATAAATATTAATGATAAAAATAGATATTAATTATAAAAATAAATATTGATGATAAAAATAAATATTGATGATAAAAATAAATATTGATGATAAAAATAAATATTGATGATAAAAATAAATATTGATGATAAAAATAAATATTGATGATAAAAATATATAATGATGATAAAAATAAATAATGATGATAAAAATAAATATTAATGATAAAAATAAATATTAATGATAAAAATAAATATTAATGATAAAAATAAATATTAATGATAAAAATAAATAATAATGATAAAAATAAATAATAATGATAAAAATAAATAATAATGATAAAAATAAATATTTATGATAAAAATAAATATTAATGATAAAAATAAATATTAATGATAAAAATAAATATGATGATAAAAATAAATAATGATGAAAAAAATAAATATTAATGATAAAATAAATATTAATGATAAAAATAAATATTAATGATAAAAATAAATATTAATGATAAAAATAAATATTAATGATAAAAATAAATATTAATGATAAAAATAAATAATAATGATAAAAAATAAATATTAATGATAAAAATAAATATTAATGATAAAAATAAATATAATAATAATGATAAAAATAAATATTAATGATAAAAATAAATATTAATGATAAAAGATAAATATTAATGATAAAAAATAAATATTAATGATAAAAATAAATATTAATGATAAAAATAAATAATAATGATAAAAATAAATAATAATGATAAAAATAAATATTAATGATAAAAATAGATATTAATGATAAAAATAAATATTGATGATAAAAATAAATATTGATGATAAAAATAAATATTGATGATAAAAATAAATATTGATGATAAAAATAAATATTGATGATAAAAATAAATAT
>JAPQNM010000017.1:10856016-10863516 GCA_029783475.1 Metacarcinus magister | reverse complement strand
AAATTACACACACGATGTAACATATTTAGCAAACTTTCACCAAGACATTCAGTATTAGAAAGCACACTAGTATCGGTACAATCACTAAGATACCCCTAGGCACCACTTGTACATACATACACAGTCACCTCTCACCACCTGCAACCTTAATTAATATAGCATCCCTTATTTAATTACTCTTTCATCTTTAGGGCACCAGTAATTAAGTGAGTTTTTTATATATTATTTTCATTACCCTTTACTGGTTCTGAAAAAACATTAAAAATAGAAAGAAAAAAAAATCCACCAGTATAATATCACCATCACTCACCAATTCCATTACTATTACCCTTCACCACTACAGTCACCATCACCATCACCACTACACTCACCATCACCAAAAGTCACCAAGAATCACCAGTACACTCACCAAGATACAGTTAGGTTTCCCGACGGCCCACAGGTTCACTTTCTTGTCATCCCCGCCCGTCACCAGCACACGGCCGGACTTGTGACCTAAGGCGAGGCAGTTGACGTTGGCCCCATGAGCAACAAACTCTTCTGCAAAGGAGGAGAAAGTATGGGGTTAGTGAGTGTTCGAGAGAGAGAGAGAGAGAGAGAGAGAGAGAGAGAGAGAGAGAGAGAGAGAGAGAGAGAGAGAGAGAGAGAGAGAGAGAGAGAGAGAATATTGGATAGGCAAAGAAAAATGTGAGACAGGGTGAGGAGAAAATGTGTAAAAGCAAAGAAAATTGAGAAATGAGGAATGAAAGGAAAATGAAAAAGAAAGAAATAGAGGAAGAGGAGAAGGAATATAAAGAAGTCATAATAATAATAATAATAATAATAATAATAATAATAACAACAACAACAACGACAATAATAATAATAATAATAATAATAATAATAATAAAAACAATATAATGACAAGACACACTAATTTAGAAGAACCGGTATGATTAAAAAAAAAAAAAAAATCGAAAACACACACACACACACACACACACACACACACACACACACACACACACACACACAAGCTATCTAATTAAGGTGAGTCACGTTCATAACAAGACGAAACACAAGAGGCTGTTGGGAGGAGGAGGAGGAGGAGGAGGAGGAGGAGGAGGAGGAGGAGGAGGAGGAGGAGGAGGAGGAGGAGGAGGAGGAGGAGGAGGAGTGAGGTAGGGTAGTGAGAGGTTTGAAAGAGAAAAAAAGAAAATGAGAGAGAGAGAGAGAGAGAGAGAGAGAGAGAGAGAGAGAGAGAGAGAGAGAGAGAGAGAGAGAGAGAGAGAGAGAGAGAATTACAACTTAACAACACTGCCAAACCTGCCTCTCTCTCTCTCTCTCTCTCTAATTAAAGTAAGAGAAAGCTTTAATTGCAAGAAAGAAAAAAATATTAAGAAAGTTGTCACACGAAACAAAGAAAGAAAGAAAAAAATAATAAAAAATAAATAAAGAAAGAAAATGAAATAAAAGAAAAAAAAATAAATACAACAAGTCACAATACATTTTTTTCAGATTTATAACATTATTTCTATTTTTCTTTAATCTTTATGGGTGCGTGGTTGACTTTCTTGCTCTATATTCACGATTATAAATATTCTCTCTCTCTCTCTCTCTCTCTCTCTCTCTCTCTCTCTCTCTCTCTCTCTCTACGCATTCCCCTCGCTCCGTCCCCGTTGACGTCAGAAGATAAAGAGAATATCATAACATAACAAAGATGAAACAAAGATAATATATAAGACAACAAAAAACAAAGAAATAACTGTATAAATAAATAAATAAATAAATAAAAGGGGAAGAAGGTATAAAGAGGAATAGAGGGAAGGAAGGACAGAGGTTAGAGAGAAGGGGAAGGGGAGGAGGAGAAGAAAGGGAAGGTGAGGTGAGGGGAGAGTGCCACAAACACGTGCTTGAGACTAGTGTTCCCAGAGTGCCATGAAGGACGTGGTGAGCGTTTAAGGGTGCCAGGATTAGGTCAGGGGGTGCCAGGGTGCCATGGGGTTAGGAGGGAAGGGACGGGTGGGGTGGAGGGGGGAAGGAAGGAAAGAGAGGACAAAGAGTGAGTCACAGCGGGTGATTATTATGAAGGAGGAGAAGGAGGAGGAGGAGGAGGAGGAGGAGGAGGAGGAGAGGAAGAAATAGAGGGGTTAGGATTAGGTAGAATAGCAGAGAAGAAAGAAATTAGAAATGAGGAGATAAAATAGAGGAGGAGGAGGAGGAGGAGGGAGGAGGAGGAGGAGGAGGAGGAGTCAGTCAAGGATAACAAAACTTCTGTAGGATTTCCGGACCAAACCATAACAGCTTCCGTTATCTCCACCACCACCACCACCACCACCACCACCACCACCACCACCATACCACAATATTGAAGAACACCTCAATGTTATCTTTATGGTAGAATAAATAAAACATATATAGATCATGAGTTTGTACTAAAAAAAAAGTTATATTATTTACCTCTCTCTCTCTCTCTCTCTCTCTCTCTCTCTCTCTCTCCTCTCTCTCTCTCTCTCTCTCTCTCTCTCTCCCCTCTTTGTTTAGCCTCATTCCTTCGTAACTTCGATTATGAAAAGAGAAGGAAAAAAAAGTCTCACTCATCTTGTTTTTGTTTGTTTAACCTCCTTCTTTCCTACCTTCGTGTCTCCTGTTACCTGGGAAAGTAGTTAGTCTGCCTACCTGTATTATATTTCCCTTCTTGTTATACTAAGACAGGTAAGGTTAGATTTATAGTGACCTTTTATTATTTATATATTCCCAGTGTCATTTTTGTGGATTTAAATTATTATTGTTATATTATTATTATTATTATTATTATTATTATTATTAAGTTGTAGTTTTTTTCTCCTGTCTTTCATAATCAAAATTCCTTATCAACGTCCTTTTCCTTTTCCTCTCTCTCTCTCTCTCTCTCTCTCTCTCTCTCTCTCTCTCTTATTACGTTATTATTACTTTTATTACTACTACTACTACTACTACTACTATCCTCCTCCTCCTCCTCCTCCTCATCATCATCATCATCATCATCATCATCATCATCATTACTAGTGGACAGGTATTGGGTGTTATTATACCTGCACAACACTTTGTCAAATTCGGGGAAGGTGGAAGGTGAGTCATTTTCACCTGAGCACCCCTCCCCCCCTTCCCCCTCTTCCCTCTCTCCCCCTCCCTTACCTACCTACCATTCCTCCTCTACCTTTCTACTTAAACTCTATCTACCTCATTCTTCACCTATTAATTAACCTTTCTACTTACCTATAGTATCTACCTTAATTTTGACCTACCTACCTACCTAACTATATTGACCTAAATCTTTACCTTCCTACCTACCTGTAACTACCCTCCCTTACCTTCCTAAATATCTATATCTACCTACCTCCTTTACCTTCCTACCTACCTACACCTCTCATTCTTCCCTCCCTCTTTCCTACTAACCTTCACCCCCTCTTCCCCTCACTTTGTCTCCCTTTCTCCCTCTGTCTCCTTCGATACCCTCCATCTCTCCTTCCCATTTATCTTCTTCGTAGTGCCTCCCTTCCCTCCTTTCTTCTCTCCACTCACCCCCCACCCCCCCTCTCCTTCCTTCCTTCCTTCCTTCCTCTATGTTCCAGTCTCGTTATTTCTGCTACGTCATATCTTGAACAGGATAAGGAATACAACGGGAAAGGAGGGAGGGAGGGAGGGAGGGAGGGAGGGAGAGAGGGAGGGAGGGAGGGAGGGAGGGAGGGAGGGAGGGAGGGGAGGAAAGATGGCACTCTACAAAATCAATGACCTCATAAGGTAATACATTCTGTAGTTGTTGTTTTTTTTGCCTACTGTTATTGTCTCTCTTATCTTTACATCTCTCTCTCTCTCTCTCTCTCTCTCTCTCTCTCTCTCTCTCTCTCTCTCTCTCTCTCTCTCTCTCTCTCTCTTTAATTCCTATCCACCCTTCCGCCTATTCATACTCATCAATTCATAATATTCTCTCTCTTTCTCTCTCTCTCTCTCTCTCTCTCTCTCTCTCTCTCTCTCTCTCTCTCTCTCTCTCTCTCTCTCTCTCATCATCAGTCATTCTGTTACTTCTCCTTTCTTCCTCCCTGCACTCCGTTCCCTCCCTCCCTCATTAATATTTATTTTTATCATTATTATTTTTATATATTTTTTTTAATTTTACTTTTCATTTTCCTTTTCAGTACTCATTTATGTTCTTTGGTTTTTTATTTTCTTTCCATTCTCTTATTTCTACATTTTTTATCCCCTTCTCCTCCTCCTCCTCCTCCTCCTCCTAGATAGTGTATATTAGTGTATAATATTCACATTCGGAGGTGGTGAAATACAGTTTGATATTCTAGTAATGATAAAAATAAGTCTAGATTCGTGTTCATTTTGACCCAAAAACATCATTGTAGAAATTTTCATCACATTCTGAGGTGTAAAAATTTTTCATCAAATTTCCTAGGTGACACCCTTAGATTTTTTTCAAGAAATTACGTTTTTTGAAATAACTTGAAAAGTATGAGGATTACGTAAAAGTTGTATATATTAGTAAAGATTGAGCATGAGACGCCCGTTCTAATGAGCTATACAGAAATATAATTGGACTATTGGTTATTGAGCAAATGCTAAATATGTGTTTTTAACAAAACTTATAGAAAACATTATTTTTTTTCTTAAACGGTTCAATATATTTTAAATCTGATATGATATTTAGATAGAGCTCATCAAGCTTAATAAATTTGTATATAAACATTTAAACTGTAGGAGTAATAGTTTCGTAGTAAAATGACAAAGATCATTTCGACCTCAATTCTGGTGGAAAATTTCGGTCCAAAATTGAACAATGCATTTCCGTGACAGTAATGATAAAACTGAGTCCAGATTCCTGATCAACACAACAAAAACACAATAAAAACACACTTAGAATAACCTTCACGAGTTTTCAAAATAATAATAAGTTTCAAAATATTAATAAGTTTTCAAAATTTCCACCTATGCTAAGAGAAGCCTTCACCCTTACTATCCTGTATCCTTCACTCTAGACTAGATAGTGTACTCACAAACAGCCTCGTAAGGGCCAGCAGGCCTGTTGCTGTTTGTTCTTCCTATGTGTTCCTATGTGTTGTTCCTCCTCCTCCTCCTCCTCCTCCATTCACATTTACCCTCCTTCTTCTTCTTCCTTGACACCATTCAATTAGATAAACTTGTCACTTATTCACCCTATCATTATCTATTCAATTCCTCTTTTTACTCTCTCTCTCTCTCTCTCTCTCTCTCTCTCTCTCTCTCTCTCTCTCTCTCTCTCTCTCTCTCTCTCTCTCTCTCTCTCTCTCTCTCTCTCTCTCAGTGTGCTCATGAGAGGAAGGAATAATAACTGTATACAAATGAGGAATGTGAGGCAAATGCACTTGGAGGAGGAGGAGGAGGAGGAGGAGGACAGTTATCAGGATGGGATAGCAATCGTAACTGCCAGCAGAGCATGAGATCCGTTGGAGGAGGAGGAAGAAGAGGAGGAGGAGGAGGAGGAGGAGGAGGAGGAGGAGGAGGAGGAGGAGGAGGAGGAGGAGGAGGAGGAGGAGGAGTAGGAGTAATTGGGAAGGAAGGAAGGAAGGGAAGGAGAGAAAGAAGGAATGCTAAGAGGGAAGAAAGGCAGGGAAAAGAAAGAAAGAAAGAGAGAGAGAGAGAGAGAGAGAGAGAGAGAGAGAGAGAGAGAGAGAGAGAGAGAGAGAGAGAGAGAGAGAGAGAGAGAGATTATAAATATCTGTGATTAAGTGGAGCGAGAGAGAGTGAGTGAGTGAGTGTGAACCTAGCGTGAAACAACTCCCGGAACAAGTGTCATCTCCTTCTCCTCCTCCCTCCTCCTCTTCCTCTTCCTCCTCCTCCTCCTCTATACCAGCTCATCTCCACTTCCTGAATCATCTCACACTTGCACTGTCATCCTCCTTCACCCCGTTATTCCATAGGGTGAAAACTCTCTCTCTCTCTCTCTCTCTCTCTCTCTCTTCTCTCTCTCTCTCTCTCCTCTCTCTCTCTCTCCCTCTCCTCGTCTCATCAATCACTCTTCTCTCACCATCTCACTCCTGCATCTCTCCCTCTCTTCGTCTCGTCCTCTTCTCCTCACTCCCCCAGCTCTCATCCCTCCTCTCTCTCATCTCTCTCCATCCCTCTCACCTCTCTCCTCTCCTCTTCATCTCTCTACGTCTCTCATCTCCTCCCTCTCTACAAACACACAGATACACACACACACACCGCAACCACCAAACACCCACAATGCTTCACGACAACTATGCAACAATGCGTCCAAGTCCACAAACCTGTGCTCAAGGTGCAGTTGTTATGGGTGACGCGGGAACGGTGCCACTACGGGTTGTCCTCACCCTGCCATAAAGGGTGGTAGTAGGGTGAGGGGAGCAGTGCCAGGGTGAGGGGGGGTGGGTGGGGGTGTAGCCTGGCGTCACCTCGCTTTCCGTGGAGGGTGCCAGGGTGAGTGAGGGTGATGGGGGTCACTACACAGGGTGAGAGAGTGGCATGAGTCACCTAAACGGCCGCGGTGAGCGCCTAGCAGGGTGAGGGCGTCATGGGCATCGCGGGCATAGGCAGGGGCAGGAGCGGACACGTTACCTATGCTGTCGAACTCAGAGTGTGTGAGTCGCCAGGCGCGTGGTCTGCCGGGCAGGGTCTTGTGGCGGCAGCACGACCTCACGCGTCGGCCTGCCCCGCCCTCCCCACCCTCCGACCCGCGCCTGCACGTCCTCCCGCGGTGACCAGCCAGCCGCGTGGGCGTGAGGGGCGGGATGCGGTGAGGGGGACGTGGGCGGGGGATGACGGCGGCGTGCGAGGCAGCCAGGACCCCCAGCGCGGCGGCATCACCTGTGCTAGGGGGCGACGCTCCCGTACTCGACCTGCACGGGTCACGCTCTGCACGCCCACGGCATCACAGGCTGGGCGGTGCGGGGCGGGTACAGGTGCAGACACACACCACCACTACCAGGACACCAGCCACTCACTCTCCAACACCAACACGAGAGGTCACACAAGGTCACCAGGAGCGGCAGGTCATACAATGTCACCAATAGAAAATCACAGGTCACTTTGAAGAGTATCAGGTCCCATAAGGTCACCAGGAGCAGCAGGTCACACACAAGGTCAGCAGGAGATGAATCGCAGGTCACACCAGGTCACACTGAATCACCAAGCCGCGGCCTAAACACACATTCACTTTTTATTTAACTTGCCTTGAAAAAAAATTTCGCAATGCCTTTCACATTCTAACGAGAGAGAGAGAGAGAGAGAGAGAGAGAGAGAGAGAGAGAGAGAGAGAGAGAGAGAGAGAGAGAGAGAGAGAGAGAGAGAGAGAGAGAGCTAACGACAGCGACTTCCTGGGTATCAATAAGTACACACACACACAAGGACGCACGTAGGAGCGATTAAACACACACAAACACCAACACACAGACAGACACACACACACCCACACACACATGTACGTAAAACAGCCGCACACAGACCCCTCCAAAACACGTGTGCACAAAACGCGTA
>JAPQNM010000017.1:10808495-10838495 GCA_029783475.1 Metacarcinus magister | reverse complement strand
ATGCTACTCAAAATACCATTATTATATACCTCATTCTAAGGTTGACTATATAACCGTGATTCTCTTTCATTTACCGTTCCTTCGTTTTACTTATAATTAAACTTGTGTTCATCTACGACTTACTTAAGGAAACACAGAAGCATACAGTGAGCTAGACCGTGTTGTGTTTCCTTGGCCTTTAAGAAATTCACGTTACCCAACACTCACACGACAAAACTCCACTGGCAGCTACTTATTTCATGATTTTATATACACATTATAAGCCGAACGCAGAAATGTATTATGATAAGCTTACATATACTTGGTTTAAATAAATATCACGAAGGCTGGTTGTGAAAAATATAAACAAATACAGATACATTATAAGCTGAACGGAGAAATGTATTATGATAAGCTTACCTGGTTTAAATAAATATTACGAAGGCTGATAGTGAGGAATATAAATAAATTAATATATAAATAAATAAAAAGGTGAGGTTGCAACGATGAATTTCAAGAAGTACCCCCCAAAAAAATAATAGAAGAGGGAAAATTAGTCGCCGGAACTTGAAAATATTATGAAAGAATAGAAGAAAGACAGAAAATACAAGATAATCTCAAAGAATAGGAAAATAAAAGTTGCAAGGAGGGAAAAACAGAAGAACAAAATAAAAAAGGAAAATAATCTTGAGTAAAAGACTTTAAAAGAAAAAAGAAAGAAAAAAAAAGGAAGATAATTTCAAGGGTTAGAAGGGGAAAAAAAAAGCAGAAAAAGGAAAATAGTCTCAAGAATTAATAGGTTTTGGAGAGAGAGAGAGAGAGAGAGAGAGAGAGAGAGAGAGAGAGAGAGAGAGAGAGAGAGAGAGAGAGAGAGAGAGAGAGAGAGAGATGGGGTGGAGGGAAGGTGAAATTACATAGTTTGTGGAGAACAGCAAAGGTCAAAGATGATATTAATACCATCAGTAATAGAGAGGATAGGAAGGTGGAAGAGGAAGATGCAGAGGACAAGAGTGATGTTTTGAGGCGATCCATAACACCAGAAAGAAGAACAAGAACATGAACAAGAAGAAACTAGAACATGAACAAAGATTAAAACAAGATGAACAAGTACAAGAATAAAAACAGGAAGAAAAAAGAAGAGACAGAAGTTAGTTTTTTTTGTACATGTAATAGACTGGCCACGAGCTAAAATAAAATAATAATAATAATAATAATAATAAAAATAATCAAAATAAAAAAATATATCTATAAAAAGTCTATCTAAAACCCACTTTCTAAAATGTAACTGCTAGAAAAGTTACCATAAGTTTCAAAGGTAATATCACTGCATCCCACAAGAGTATACGTAAAGCACATAAATTTTATAAAGTTTAAACTCATAATGTAACATATTATTTAACCTTTCATTTTATTTTTTTTATATATATATATATATACTTTACGAATTTCAAACACCAGAACAAAGGTTTAAAACACGTGTTCTTAGTATCAGTAGTTTATCAAAGGAAATGTTCAAGAAAATGATAAATGAAATATTTGAATATAATGATCAAAGGAAATGTTAAAAGATAATAACACTTCCCTTAATAATAATAATAATAATAATAATAATAATAATAATAATAATAAACGTAATGTAACAAAACAAACAAAACAAGGAAAGACAAACCCCTTCACTACCTCTTCATTTCAAGCCATACAAGTACAACTGACAAGGAAACTAACAAAAACATCCTTCATATAACCTCATATATAACAAAGAACTAATACCTTATTATTTACCCTTTACTACACACACACACACACACACACACACACACACACACACACACACACACATTATTATCATTATTATTAGTCAGTTTTATTCATTTATTAACTGATCTATTTTTACACATACACAGTTATCCTTCCTTGCTTATCCGCCACACAAAAACGCCAGGAAGCTACATACAAAAAAAAATAATAATAACAATAATCACCATAATTTCACGAGTTGTTATTCTGAAACGGAAAGTGAATCCCAAAACACAATACAAATACATCAAAATATTTCTACTTACGTAATTTCCATGACCTCTTTGACAGGTTGGGTGATCGGTTGGGGTTCATGTTGTCCCTGGGAAGTAACTAGCCATCCAATAGTAATTCAATAACAGTGAAATAGCCGTTTAAACCCCACACTAGACACAGTTGGGTCAGGCGGCAGCACATGTATTAGTACTATTTCACTGTTTTAAGGCTTCCAAACGCCATTATGAGCCTCTACGTCACTAGCTTTGTATTTTAGTAGCACGGTGATGTTCGAATTTCCATCCACAGTCTCCTATAACACGTGAATTTGATTGATATTCAGTGGTGACAATAATAACAACACCCTCCAGTCAACACCATCTTGTCTCTGCTGCTAACTAGTCATAATCGAAATACTTAATCTGTTAATACTTTCATGATGATTACTTCAACATAAACTTGTGGATTATTTATTTTTGTGTATATAATGTAAACTATATATATGTGTATAAATATATAATGGATCTTACATATATTGGATCGAGATCATGAAATATTACCTCATCAAAACTACATCAATAGTCCAACATTTCAACAGATACAAATATGTATATTTATATATCACTATAATTATTGATTTTATTCTATTTCAGTACCATTATATCATGTTTTTGTTCTATTTTCTGAGGGAAGGTAAATGTAATAGATTAAACTTGATGTAAACATGTCGAAAGAATAAGAAGAAGAGGAGGAGGAAAGAGTTGAAGTTGAAGATTGAGGATTCAGAATGCTGACCCGACCATTCACCTGGAGACTGACCTCTGCCCTGCGTGGTGGGCGTGTGTGGGCAGGGGGCGTGGTGGGCGTGGCGGGCGTGGCGAGACACCTTCACTATGAGCAGGGACAATACCCTCAGCCTGGCATTAGGGAATACTTCTACTACATTGACCACCAGGGCATGGCAAGTGTGTGTGTGTGTGTGTGTGTTTGTGTTTACAATCACTAAGGTTTAAAAGTCAGTATTACACCGTTGATATAATTTACTTACAATTCCAATCATTGTTCTTATAATGTGTTCTCTCTTTAATGGTTTTCAGCTCTTTTTGGATGATGCCAGAATGAAGAACTTTACTTCCTGTTTCAAAGGTATAGACGTGAAGCATCTTGGACACCTGTTTGAGGTTATAGTCACTCGCATCCAATAACTAAAATGTATCTTAATATTTACGAACTTTTATGAAGAATTACATGAAGTATATATAATTATGTAATACTGTGTGAATAGGATAGATGGTAAAAGCAATGTATAGTGGTAGTAATGGGTAACAGCAGCACCCTCTCTTGGTTTGGGTAAGCAATTAAGTGGCAAGGATATATTAGAAGAGGTGAATGCAGTGGGTGGGAGAGGAAGACCCACTTTAACGTGAGGAAAGTGTTTAAATAAGAGAGAGAATATGAGATTAAGAAGGATGGAGAGTGCAAGAGTAAGAATATATGGATAGGATGGCTTACCTGGTTGGCTCCCTTGCATTATGAAGTATAGCACTAGGTAAGCAGAAGGCTGTAAGAAATAGTTAGAGAGGTGAGCCCAGAGCTGCTGGTGTGCCAGACCAAGTGATATACGATCTACAATACTGTCTTAAATAGTAATGGCTGGATTGTGTTCACCATTTGCAGCATTTAAAAGACATTCAAGTACAATTAATCGTTGAATTTGAATAATAAGTTACCCAAAGCATTATGAAGTAGCCATTTGAATGGGATCAATGCGTCAGCTTCAGTAACCTGGGCAGGCAAAGAATTCCAGAGAAGGATGCGTCTCTGGGAGAAAAATCTGTGTCTTGATTCCAAGTTGTGGTGAGTTGGGAAGAGTTTGTAGGCGTGACCTTGCGTGCCCACTGATGGGGCAAGTACAAACAGAATCTCGGGCTGTATGGCTGATTTTCTATGTAGAATTTTCCAATATTTGATCAGATCTGCTCGAAGAAGCCTTCCTTTTACAGAGCATAAGTTCAGCTGGGTCAGTCTTTCTGAATAACTCATGTCATGGAGGCCCTGAATGCATTTAGTCCATTGTACAGACTCAAGCAGTTTGTTGTCGCCCGCATATCCAGTGAACCACAGACACGAAGAAAACTCCACAAGAGGTCTGATGTGGGTTTTATAAAGACTGACCATGAATGATGGAGAGCGACACACAGTGGCCTTTAACAAACTATTAGCCAAGGCTGCAGCCTTGGAAACAATGTTATGAATGTGTTGGAGAATGTCCTCACTACCCCCTTGAGGGAAACTCCAAGGAACAAGTGTCAGATTAGGTTAGACGAGATATTTTCAGCCAAAGTCATAACTATGCTACTGCCATTTAGTAACAGATAGCTTTAATGACAAATATATCTAGGTATTGCTTAACTTAATTAGTGTTATTTGACAGTATTTTTTATGTATCCGTAAGTCATATTATTTATATTACATGAGGATATGAATGCATAATCTTTTTCTCCATTATAGAAAAGAAATTCCTTCAGTTCTTCTTCAAACGCATTAAGTTCAATGAGACCGGCAACTATCCAGAGTTTCCTTTCCTCTCGCCATGTGGCCGTGAAAGGAACTACATCCGCTGTGATGACCTTCCACTTGTGTTCACCCATCTAGTAAGTGGTCAAGCCTTACTTAGTCTAGTCTGTGTTGATCCTTGTTCCTGGTACATGTAAGTTCTTTGAGAGGGTGGCCTTGGCAGAAGAGTCTCCACTAACACCTTCCCATCCACCTTAATGAACTTATTCCTGCACACTACATTCCTTTTATCGCCTTTTACGAACTGCAGGAATTATAATAAAGTGTGGACACACGCTATAGCTGCTCGTAGCTGCAGGCGCTCATCTCCCGTCACATTGGCCTTTGAGCCTGTGGTGGAAATTAATCCGTTGACAAAGGGCCACTGTGACATCTGACTTTCCACAGTTTACCTTCCCCAGGTTATCCTAGGTACCCATTTATCTACCAACCCATTAGGGAGGATGAACAGCTGGGTGAGCTGTGCGCCGCCTGCCTTCGTCCGGGAATAGTTTAGCAGACTTCTTCACATCTGTTAGTGGTGTTGTGCATATCTCCTTAGCAAAGAACTAAGAATTGAAGTCCTTTGTGTTGTTATCTGAGCATCCGTGAACTATTTTTGGCAAGGGACATAGATTACACACTTTCCACAACATGCAGAGTGAAGTACACCATGTCACAAATTCATAAACCTTCTCAAGAACAGTCTCAAAGCAAGGGTCTTCCCTCCCTACAGACCACGAAGGAGTCACCGGAAGGCCCTGAAGAACACTTGGCTTATGGTAATGCCGGGGAGACCATGTCCTTGCCCTTCCAGCCTTCAGAGGTGTGCATGCAGGTGGAGACCGGCAGAGTCTACCACCCGGCCATTGAGCGTTTTGGGGGCGTAGGGGTTGGTCAGGTCAAAACTAGCCATTCAACTCTCCACTCACTTCATCTTTGGCGAGGGTGACGAGCGGCCGCCAACACATATACATTGGGGTGGGAGGGAAGTGAGGCTGAGCCAGAATATTGTGCCGGTGTTGCAAAGCCTGGAGCATGTGAGGAGGTACAGCTTGGGGTTAGAGGATGATGTGGCAAACTGAGGGAGGCACAAGTGTATAGGTGGTGGACAGGTGGAAGGTGATGAAGGAACAGATGGAGTATGTGTGGGAATGTGTTAATTTGTGTGCAAAACTATACATATTATTTTTTTCTTTCTTTCTTTTGTGTGTAAGATAATGTATGTGTGTGTACATTAATATATATCACTAATATGTATGTACTGCATACATGATTCATTTGGGTAATGTATATAGACGTTTTGTATAATATATTCATATTTATTATTTCTCAACATGTAACATAAATAGTATGATAAATATATTTCTACTGTAAAATATCAAGGCTGTATTTATCCAGACACAGTGAACACTTTTAGAACACAGAGATTATGTGTTTACCATGACAGAACCAATATGAGTATACTGGTTGTCTGAGGCATCATCTATTATATCTATAATCTTTGATGCCTCGTTCCCTTTGAGAAGTCCACACACTACATCATGACTAAGGAAATAAAGTGTCATCATGTCTCTGTCTGCCATCCAAGTGCTGGTCATCATACCCTACTCAGGCACTTGTAATTCAGGTTGCCTTCCCCTTCTTGGGCACTCGTGAAAAAATAACATTCCCAGGTATACATATCTGTTACCAATCACTTATCACACATACTTACAAAATGTTTATATCTTTAAAACATTCAATTCGTCTGTCTCAAACACTACTTCACTGATCTTCATCCTAATTACATAAGTATATATTATAATGGTATGTATAAGCCAACTAAAAGCAGTTTTCAGATATAACTAACTATCCAGGTGTTCAGATTACATAAACACAACAAATCAGCAAGGAATGTACTTACCTATACATCAAACTTCCTTACTCTAGTAATCACATATGTGATTATGCTCTTAGTCTTTTTGGTATATTTTGTGGAAAATGTATAAACTTATATTCTGAAAGAGGAATGTAAAACCAGATGAAGGATCACATCTTGAAACGAGGCAAATGTGAAAGCATTGAATTAATGGAAAATATTTTTTTAAATACATATTATTTCAATCACTTATAATAATAAACTAAATACAGATATAACACATTCTCATCAACTAAAACACTCAGGAGGAATTCACAGGTAGTAGTTTGTTGAAATAATCCAGGTGCAAGTGTAGTGTTCGTGTCTAAATCCATTAACACACCAATGTATATAACGTGAATTACACATTCTTCACGCTCTATAAGGCAGCCACTATTATGCTTTGTTACTCTATTCTGATCACAATTAACTAATGCTACACAGGGTCCAGGTGGCTCTGTGGTACAGTGCTCGGCTTACTGCCAATACTTTGCGAGTTAAATCCTGGTTCACGACAACAACCAGGTTAACTTCCTTCTTGATATAGATAAATCACAGGAAGGCTGGATAAAGGGAGTTTAGAATGCAGTAACCTTGATGATAATATGAGTTTAAGTTAGGTATAATACTTAGAGTTTAGATTCCTGGGCATCAAACGGGGAAGTTTCTGGTGAAGTGCATTCTCGGTGGACGATGGCAGAGCAGGAGATCTGATGAGGAGTCAAGGTGATGGGAGGGGACAAGGCCTGAGAGGGAGGAGGTGGGGAGAATAGGGAAGGTTGCTGCCAGGATGAGGAGCCTGAGCTGAGAGAAAGGGAAGAAGAGGAAAGAATAGGTACCTGCTGAGAGAGAGAGAGAGAGATTAGAAGTAAGTCTTGGTTATTTGAGATGAATCTTATCATCAGTACACACATTATGGCTGGTCTAGGATCATCAAAGAAGAAAAAATAATAAATTTAAAGGCAAACAAATCACCAATCTTTTCCCACATTCAAATTTCATGAGAAAAATCTACCAAATGTATTAAAACTTTCAGTAACTCATATGCACATAAATTTCCTCAGTACATTTTTAAACACTGTACCTATACTAATACTCACCTGATCAAGGGGGTTGGGCATTGTCCTGGAAAGTTCGGTGAGAAACAGCTCGTAGGAGACAGGTGAGTTGCACGAGTCCTGGACAGATGACTGACCCAGGAAGCCTCGCTCACTGCTGCTGTAGTTCAACCCAAACTGTTAAAACACAACTATTATCAATACCATCTTTAACCATACTTTGCTTTGTGCTTACTTTTCACACTGATTTCAAACATTCCTTGTCTCTTGAATCATGAGTGTAAGTATTGCTTATCTTTAAGAATTCCCTAATTTTAAGCACTTTCTCTCTTGCTTTACCTTAAAAAGCAACTCCTCTGTGTTATGGGTATTTCTATTGTCACTCTGGTGTGCCTCAGCAAGGAGTTCTGTGTTAGTGACCGGTGTTTCATTCTTTAGTTTATGACTCTTGCTGTGAGTGGAGTGATCCCAGGATGATGTAGCAGAGCATGATTGTTCAGGATGTGATGGTAATGACAGGTTAAGTTGATCATGAGTTTTTGTTTGTGTATTTGCTTTCCCTGAGTCCCTGAAGTTAATGTGATGTTGTCCATCCTTCATTAAGTTGTCCTGGTGGAATGTCATCTTGTTTCTGCTGCTGCTGCTGCTGCTGCTACTACTGCTGATGGTGTTAGTGGTACTGCTGCTGCTTGTTCCTTTCCCTTTGTGACTAATATTCTTTGCGGGGTTGAAATGAGACCTTGTAGCCATTTGGTGCGGTGTTACAGGTGTAGAGCCAGACAACTGACCTCTGATACTGCCACTTACTCTGTTATAATCAGCTGCAGTGGGATTACTGATAGAAGACCCAGTTGGGAAGCCACTTCCTGCTGCCTGAATGGACATACTACCACTCTCCTGGCTTGAAACACTCGTCTGACCACCAACATGTTCATGATCTGTGGCTTGGTGACTCTTGTTGGGTTGTTCTGGTTCATTGCTCTCTTTCCTGGGTTTCTGGTTTCCCTTTTCTGGTGACAACTGTATCAAGTCTTCCTCTGATAACTGGCGTGATGAGGCATGGGACTGGTGGGATAGGCCAGCATCTAAAGGAATTTGATTTGAGGTGAAATTACTATTTGCCTCCTTTCGCTTCTTCTTACAGTTAAGGTGACCATCTGGCTCACCCTTCATGCTGTTCTGACTTGACAATGGCTTCTCAGGGTCAGACTCAAAGACATCTTCATGTGATGATGCAGACATGCAGGGAGAAGTTGGCTTTGGGATGGGGCTGGAGGGGAGGGAGTGGTGGAGGGTGATGATGGTGTGGTGGCTGTGGCAGGAGGACGCAGGACTGGCTGGGTCCTTGCAAGTCTCCACAATCACAAACTGATGCAAGGAAAATATTAAGTTTGATTGAAAGATTGGCTTACTGTTTACATGTACCTAAATATATTCCATGGATTAGGTAAGTGTGACAGCAATCCATGAGGAAATAGTTGATAACTAAGAAAAAGAGTAAGGTGACTGTACAAAGTCAATCCAGTATGAAGTTTATAAGAACTTGAATATCAAAGCTTTACATGCCAATACTTCACCCAAAGTAAAGGAAATAATTAGACAGAGACAAATAAGGATTGGTGACGAGGCTGAGGATGTTGATCATGTTCCACTTAAACAGAATAAACACAAGCTGATAAATATCTTGGTTATTTAAACTAAACATGTAACATGGGAGAGTAAGACTGAACTGAAAAAAATAATAGATGAAGTAATATGACTGTAGTTACATTAACAAAGTAAGAAGACAGTTATCATCATTAAATACACTTATTTAACCCATTCAGTGCTTGCAGCACACCGCATTTGCCAGCGCTGTCTGCACGGCACAACCATTATCGCTCATAATTATAAACTATGATCGCTTGCACAAGGTAGAGCTAGCACTCACGATTTTAACTAGCGCGGGAAATAGTAATGGTGAATTATTACACACACACACACACACACACACATATATATATATATATATATATATATATATATATATATATATATGTATATATATATATATATGTATATATATATATATATATATATATATATGTATACATATATATATATATATATATATATATATATATATATATGTATATATATATATATATATATATATATATATATATATATATATATATATATATATATATATATATATATACTTTGGTGAGGTGGGTGGCGTGTCATACGTCTGGCAGCGCGCTTCCCTCGTATCATCGCTTTGAGATGATTTTTTATTCAACTTCAATGCTGTATAACTTATGTAACTTAAAACTAAACGATGTGTTGATGCTACTGTTCAAATCGGATAAACCAGGAGAAATGTACCATCCTAAGCATATTATTCAATGTATAGATTGAAAAATCATAAATTATTAGACCACAGGCGATACGAGAAACTTTTTGCATTATCACAGTGAATGAGTTAAAAGTAATCATCCCACCACTTGAACTTCTTACCTCTTCCTCTTCCTCTTCTGGCACACTCTCAGAGAGACTCACTTTGCCCACACTGTGATGACCTATAACTGTTGCCACTTCATGGGATGACCTAAGGAGCAAAAATAAAGAGTTAGTCAAAAATAATTATGATAAGATAAAAAATGCAACAAAGACACTTTTGACATGACATCTGAGAAAAGTGAAGACAAGAGGAACTTTCTATAGACACATAATGGGACCTTGACAGACAGACACCAGGGATGAGGAGCTCTAAACACATCTGGATGGAGACAAACAACCTTTACAAACATTGTACAACACTGCTCAAAGCACATTAGGATCTGCCACACACACACACACACACACACACACACACACACACACACACACACACACACACACACACACACTCAACCTTCTATAACAACCAAGACCAGGACAGACACTGGGGGAGATGAATATCTGAGGAACCTTCTACGGTCTGAGGCAGACCTCCTACTGGACCTTCTATGGCCTGGATCATGAGAGGTGGATGAGGTGGCTGAGGTGTAGGGGGAGGCCTGAGAGGAGGTCCTGGGGCAGGGGGATGGCAGGGAACTCTGAGACACCGATCGAGATGATCTCCGGATGACACTTGCTGTGAAGGAGTCTGGACGAACCACCTGTTGGGGGCCAGGTCACCAGATGTGGTACTGACTCAATGCTTGGCCTCATGTTGCAAAGACTAACAAACACCAACATTGGATAAACACCACCAAGGCACAAAACATGAACACCAACCATTCCTACATCAGTCCTAACACAACAGTTACAATGGTTGGCAGTGGCTGTCTCTCGGCACCAGCCTCATAACTTGCCCTACACATTGTAACCTTTCCTCACCTGCAGGACAGTGTGCAGCAGCTTGGGTGTGGCCTCACGGGACTTAATGATCACATTATCATCAGCAGTGGGCTCCTGACGCTCCCTCTCCTCATTCTGCTGAATCAGCTTCCTGAAGGAGGCAGAAAGGGGAGTCACCCAAGATGATATGAATTCAGCCTCTGACTATTATTTTGGTCAACAGTGTTCTCTCAAAAACTCTGGGATCACATTTCATGAATTTGAACTAACACACATTGGTTATCCTTTGAAATATTGTTAAGGAAATACAAGGGTAAGTAGCAAAAAATCTGCATCAATCTAGCATCGAGTCAGTTAAGTTGCAATTAAAGAATCATGCAAATCTCCAACTGGAAGCTGCAAGTGAATAGACTTACGATCATAATAAAAATAATAGTTGTAAATATAGTACCTGATGATGATTAAGTGACATATTTACAGAGGAAATAATGGTGATTATAACAAGATTTTATAACTATGAAAACAGTGAATGATCGTGAAAGCAGAGCAATAATGGAAAATACTAATGTGTAAGAAAAACTAACTTTGCTTTCTTCTTGAGTATTTCTTGAGCCTCTGGATAGTCCTTGATGGTAGCTTGAAGATCAGACTTACTCAGCACGAACAGACTGCTGAAGCCTCGGGACCTGCAGCAAACATTTAGGGGAGACTGGAATGTTCACTTTATGTTTTGAATATCACGATTTATGACAATATGCACCATTAAATCAATGGCTTGTAGCATCCAAAGTGTCATGTCATGCTTAGTTCCAAATAAACATGATCTCTGTTAATTTTTTCCTATAATATAAAGTTTCTTTGGAATCAGAATAACATCCTCACTTAAGTTCCCTATTACACTTTGCCATCTTTCCCCAACCTTTAAACTACATGCCTTTGACACCCACCTTACATTAGCTGTTCTCCTGTTACCACCAGCGAGGGCCAGAAGGGAAATCTCTCCAAACACACTGCCTTCCCCTAGTGTGGCAAGAACTTTGTCTCCTCCCATCACCAACACTTGACCAGACTGCACAATATACATCTCCTTCCCCACCTCACCCTGCAAGAGAAAGAATAGTTACTTCAAGGGAAAGACTGAATGAGTGAGGTCTTACAAAGCTCCTCCCCACTTCAACCTGCAGGAGAAGGAGTTACATCAAGAAGATTGAATGAGTGATTTATGCTCATTGTCTTCTTTTTGCATCATCGTCAAGAGATACGAAGTTGGCCTACCTTCTTGCACACAAAATCCCCGGGCAGGTAAAGTACAGGCTGTAGTTTGAGTACAAGGTCACGCAGGAGAGCCTTATCACAGTCCTGGAACAGCTGCACCTTGGAGAGTGTCTGAATGTGTACGCTGATGGCAATGTCTGTCCGCATCTTCTTCGGTAGTGACTCCAGACACTTCATCTCATCTGTAAAATGATTAAAAGATGAGCAGCTCAAAAAGTATGCATAGGTCCATCCATCCATCCATATAGCCATCCAATATCCTCCTTGTATGTAAGTGAACACATCTACTTACTGAGGGTCTTTTGACTCTGCCAGGTGTAGGAAAACCAGAGTCGGACACGTTCCTGGAGGGAGGCAGGCAGGTTAAGGCGATGAAGGTAGGCCTGAGTGTGGTCCATGACCCGCCTGTATTCATTCTGGTTCCTTGTTGCTGTGGCCACAATGTCCCGGATCTTAGAGGCATCAGGGAGTGATGGAGAGAGAGTGAATAAAGGAGGACTAAGGGCAGTATGTCATTTTTCTTATTGCTCAATTTACATTTACATTTTTTAGTACAGCTTGTTCACCTGTAGTTTTGTATAATAATAGAAAACTAATCAAAAATTAAACTTTTAAAATAATAGTAAATGACCAATACAAAAAAAGAAAAAATGTTAAATATGAAGTAAAGATGATTTTCTGATAAAAACAAGATAAAGTAATACAATTCCCAGTCCTTCCCATCATCACAGAAACACATGACCACCATCAACCCAAACACCATTCTTTGAACTTACCTGACCAATGAGGAGAGCAAACACAAACACTCCCATCAGCCAAGAACACGTCATGAACAAGTATTCTTCCTTATTCTCAGGTTTGGGATTCTTGCCAATGCTTGTGGCAGTTTTGGTAGCAAAGTAGAAACACCTGATATACCTAAAAAGGAAAATGTTGAGGACAAATGTAACTTATGTATTTAAAGTTACAGTCATAGTTATCAGTGTTTTATTTTTGACAGTTCCCAAGTGTTTTGGAAGAAATAACTTTGTCATCATTAAGATTATATGTATGGAAAACTGTCCACTATTCTTCCTCTCATATATATTTCTTATCTACTTTATTTTCTGGTTCATTTATTAATTTGTTATTGCAATACCTTATGCTGATCTGTTCTTCTAAGTCTTTAATTAAAAAATACAGAGAATGAAACAGCTCAGCAACATCAGCTATAATCAAACATGAACTATAATAATAAAAAAAAAACTCTTCAGTTAATGAAACAACAATCTACTTATTTATAAACTCAATAAAAGGCAAAGATCTTCAGACCAGCATGAGTGTATACAATGAAGAACAGCCACAAATTGTAATGAATAGGAGGAGACAGTTTTCATCAACTCACGCATTGCCATCTCCTTGAAACACCCAACGGTTGGTTCCAATTCCCTCATACTTGGAGAAACCATAGTAGGCACAGGTGTTGAGGTGGATAAGGAACAGCATGTTGAGTACTGTGCGGATCACTCTCACAGCATGCGGTGATGATAAAACTGAGTCAAGGCGGTTGAAGAACTCCCAAAAAGTGTGGAACTGTGGATATTGGATTTTTTTCTCTCTCTCACACATGTATTAGAGATTGGCCGAGTACTACAAAATTCATTCCCACTGCCTAAAAAATATGTACTGGAAGAGTTCCAAAAGTGAGGTAAAACTAGATAGATCCAAGTGTCAAAATTCTCATCTCTTATGAGTTAATGTAATGTTGAGGAGGAGGAAAAATTGCTGCTGTATTTCCAATGACATGACATCAGTTCAATTATTATTTACAGTTATTCAGAGAAGTTAGAATTCAAAGATGCAAATATACAGGGATAAGCCTATGAGTTAAGGACTCACTTTCAAAAGCCGGGGCAGCCTGAACACTGATATAGGACCAAACTTGAAGTAAAGTAGTTCCAGAGGCAGCAAGGACACCAGGTCATACTGAAAGGAAAATCCAGGCAACTCAGTGATGGAAAACATTCATGTACTAATTTCTATACTCACAACACACCCAAATCCAAAACAACAAGCACACACCACATCCCCATCACTACCACACACTCACAAACTCATACACATAACTCATACCCATAAATTAACATACTGCAACATTTTTAATGGTTATAAGCATCACACAACATCTACACAATCTACACACAACATCTACACACAATACATATTAATACTCCAACCCCTCCAGACACACCCTGAATCTGATTGTCTTGAAGTAGTGGCGCCGCATGAGTGATGGTGAATTGATCCAGAACCCATTGTCCAGGTACATGACCCGAGACTTGAAGATCACGATGTCTCCAATGTAGATGAGGTCAGCCAGGTAGTCGGCAGTGAGCCACCATGCCAGGTTGTCGTCTGTCTGGTATTTCGTGAACACTGAACGCAGTGGAATGACACAGGCGTTGTATACGTAGGAAATTGAGACCACCAGCAACCACCAGATATAAAGTCGACCTAAGAAGAGGGATTGCTTCAACACCTAATATATGAAATAAACATATTTTTATTAATTTTGCATTGATGGCAAATAACAGTTACACTTATTATATAAAAGTTGAGATCTAGATTGATACTAATACCAGAAAGTTTTTAAGAACTGAAATTCTAAAATTATACACATCATACAATATAGTAATACATTTCCATGTAGTTACCAGTACGTCAATAAAAATCTGATAGCAAAAAATATAAACCAATCAATGAGATGGTTTATAAACTATTGAGAGTATAAAAACTAGAGTTGATTAAGGAACACACTCTGAGGCTCCAGTGCCCGGGTGGTGTTAAGGATGTGGAGGTGGCGACGCAGCCGTGCCCGCCGCCCTCCAAGTCCCACCAGCATAGACCCAGATTCCTTGGTGGCAGACTTTTCCTCATCAAAGTTATCCAAGGGTTGGCGAGTCTCCCCTGCCTTGTTCTGTCCATCCTCTGGTGCTGGGGATGATGGGATAAAGACATGTTATACAAAGTATTCACAATATCATGCTTGATAACAGCTATCAGTTACATTTCCTGTATGTGTCCTACAAATCGTCATAATTACATGATAGGCATCTATAAAGAGTAGCTGACCACTCCTTGGGAACAAAAGAAGCATAACTGTTATCATATCAGGAGCAGTTGAAATGCAATTGATGATGTGCACCTTCATTGAACACCGGGTTCACTGTATTAAACACATGATAACTTTGGAAGCACGTTGTATCTTGCAATTTGTAGTTTCTCCTCACCTCCTTCTGAAAAATCAGTGGAGGGTGTTGGAGGCTGTGTAATGTGTGCCTTCACTCGGCTGGCTCGCTGGCTGAAGGCTGAGACCAGATTGTGGATCCTCTCTGTCACATACTTGTTGTTCTCTAAGTTGATGCTGTTGGTGGGAGAGCTTTTATATTATGGAGTTATAGGCTATCTAAATCACCATCATCATTATCATCACCATTAGTAAATTTATTTCATCACTAAGATGTGTAAGAAAGTGACTGAAAACTAGAGGCCTACCATTTCAAGTACGTACATCGATAAAAAGAAAATTTTTAATGAGCATGAAGATTATGCTACAACCTCAGGTGCCAACACAAGTCAACACCAAGACTGCAGGTGGCACTAACTAGTGATCAATTAGTGACTAGTGACAGTGAAAGTTTGTCATGGTACTTACATGTCATTGCATTCACCATACTGAGAGGAAGTGTTGACAGGATGCAATGTGGAGGATAGGGAGAGGGAGGAGGAGGAGGAGGAGGAGGAGGAGGAGGAGTCGGGGTCTATACTGATGGTGGGCACAGAGTACTTCCCTGACCACTGGTGAGGCTTCCGCTGTACACATGGCAAAGAAATCCATTAGGTACAACAATAATCAATGGGATATCACTGTAAATTTTATAATCTGATTTCAGTCATTTTCATGTAATTTAGTTATGCTGCAGCTCATATAAATAAGAAAATGATGACTTCTCAACAAAAAATTATATGTGTGTGTGTTCATAGGATATATAAAATGTCACTTGAATGTGTAGATTAATGTTTATCTATATATTTATATACCTGGTTTATATCCCCATTAATAGCATATACTATTACAAAATCTCATACTTTATAAAAAAAAATTTTGTTTAACATTATTATAATGATATAACTCTCCATTTTGCAGTGCTAACATATTTTCATGAATAATATAAATACACATAGATTATTAGTATTCTACAAACAAACGTCTTTTTTTCTTTTCTATCGTTAAATGTAGCCACTGATCTAGTAATTGAAAATAGAATAACAGGCAAGAAAGTGTATCTGGATTCTAAGAAAAAAGGAATTTACTATGTATGACACTGTACCATGCACAACCATTATTACCTACCGTGCAGGTGGAGCATATTGTCAAGGGTGATGAAGGACGGGAGACAGCAGAGGCTCTGGACAAAGTGGTGTCAGCCCCACCACTCATGGAGGTGGCAAAGTCACGATGCCTTAGCTTGGGCAGCAGTGAGGCGCCACCTTCAACCACTTGTCCGCTGGCATGATTATTCTCAGACTTGGTTTGAGCCTCGGCAGGAAAAGGGGTGATGCGTGCATGGCGGCGATGACCCAGACGTGGACTGGATCGTGGCCGTTGGGCAGAGTTGGGATGGGCAGCGGGTGCAACTTGTGTTAAGGGAGCCACGCGGCCACAACCCAACACTCCTGTTATGAAGCAATAGATGTATTCTTCAGTCAATTGTAAGGAGTTACAAGTCTAAGCAATTTTCTGTGCATCCTCCAACTACAGATCCTTTTAAAACATACAACTCTAAACATTTCTGAGTTCCTCTGCTTTCTGAGACTCTTTAAGCACTTTAGTAGGCAGATGGAGTAACTACTGAGGTTGCATTAAAAATGGAGGAGAGACACCTGTGTGAAAGATTTATTATAGAAGGCATGGAGACAAGAAAGAATGAGAGGCAGGGGTCCCTTAGTGATTGGGGACATAGTATGGAGGTGATGCTGGCACAGGTAGGAAGGGAGAGTGGAATCTCCACTAAGCATTCCTAGATAATTAAGTGATATATATATATATATATATATATATATATATATATATATATATATATATATATTATTTCATCACTCATGATGAGGCATATACTGTAATTACTGTTCTATCAGTCTACCAGAGTGCAGGTATTCATCACCTCACCTGCTGACCGTGATCGTTTGGCCACTTCCCCAATGACATACACAGCTCGACGTACAGGTGTATTGCCAGCCACTGGGGGCAGGTTATGTGCAACGCTGGAGCCCTCCTCTGCCTCTTCCAGGGACTGCTCACAGGCCAGGGAGGTTACCTGCAGCATCGGGAAGGACATCCCGCCCACCGAGCAGTGCTGAAGGACCCACTGAATAGAATCAATTCTTTAATATCTACCTCTTACATTACAGTCTGAAATAGTAACAATTTACACCACATTTGTTAAGATAAAGCATCTGATCTCAAGCACCTATCTACCACTATTTATACACATTTCCATTCTAGCATCATCAACCTTTCCTTTCATCTCTCTTGTATCACCATAGTGTTTTTGACACTGTGAACAAAAGACGGATATTGAGGATGAATGTTAACAAAAGTAAGGTTTGAGAGAAGTAAAAGGGAAGGGATTGGTTTTGATTACACATATTGGGCAAGTATTGATGTCCGACACAATGGGAAAGAATGGAGGAAGTACATGAATTTAACTATGCATCTTGATGCAATTTTGTGCAAACATGTATGCATGCAAGGTGAGATGAGAGAAATAGCTGTACAATGAAGGAACAAGGTTGAATCTCCAGACTCATGCATGCATGGAAGTGAAAAAAGGACTGTATAATGGTTTGATTGAACTGACAATCACTTCTACAAGTGAGATTGGAATGTGGAATGAATCAAGGATACAAGCAATATAAAAGAGTTACCTGAGAAAAGCCTGTGGTGGAATAAGAATTGATGGTGAAAGTAAGGAAAATGTGTATAACAAATAAGTCACTTCTAGTAGAGGTGAAGGAATGGAATGTGGAGTGATTGAGAGAGTCAAATGCAACACCCTAAGATGGTTTGGCCACTTATGCCAGGGAGTGAAATGACAAAGAAAATAGCTACACGAGTAAGGTCAAGGCAGTGGGGTGAGAGAGAACGACCCCCTGTGAAATGCAAGGATAGGGAGCTAGAGTACATGAAAGAAAGAAAGGAGAGAGAGAGAGAGAGAGAGAGAGAGAGAGAGAGAGAGAGAGAGAGAGAGAGAGAGAGAGAGAGAGAGAGAGAGAGAGAGAGAGAGAGAGAGAGAGAGAGAGAGAGCATGCAAGGGAGGAATGTCAGGACAGGAATAAATGGAAACTTCTCCCGTGACCATCCACTTTTGGGGCAGTTTATAGGAGCATGTGTCATATAGATTGATTGGTAAACATTCAATTACAGGGCACACCAAATTAACCTTTAAATCATATCAATTTGCAATCGATCAAATCATATTACTGAATAACACAGTTCTGTGATCGACTTTCCCAGAATATGACGTGTATGACGCAATAAGCATGTAGCTGAATCCACTGGCCTCTGGACCAGCTTGGTAAAATCAGTTTCATTAAATGACATACATGTGCATGTCTCTATCCTTCTCAATGACCTGCATTTACATCGATAAATCACAAAACAATACATAACAAGTGTACCAATTAATGAATCACACCATACTAAGACACCAAAGTTGTCCACCATTTGATATCAAGCTTCCACCGTTAACATTTTCACTTCACCCAAGATTCGCATGGCTGGTGTCTCCTCTCACCTTACATGGAGGCAGCTCACAGTCCTTCCTTTCTCCGCCACCTTGCTTGACACACTGCCAGTTTGCCACAGTCCCCCTCTCCTCAGCCTCCGTTCCTCGCTGGTAACGCGGCAACCTCGATCATTATTACACGACTGCCATCACTGCGTCGATTTACAAACATACTTACTCCAATACCACACGCTTTTCATAAGTCAAGTAGAAATGGGCAGAAGGCATAACACTTTAAATAATACATACTCAAGGTTCCAAAAAAAAATTTTATGGCCTGAAAAGCATCTTAATGACGGCGCATCGCTCCCCCTCCCCCACCCCGCAACACACGCTTGGCACATTGTTGTCATGGAAACGGTGAGACACGCAAGCCATGCTATGCCGCTCGATAGATTACAACTCAATGTCAATGATATCGACGTATTTCTAACAAGTTTAAGTAAGTAAATGTAACGCTGTGTGAGATGTCTTGAGAAGAACTGAACTTCCGTGTGAAGAGCGTTTTCTACTTAACGTACTATATTTGTTCCCTTGTGACCTACATAGCCCGCAGGCATTGCCTTCTCATGTCTATCAGAAGGCATTAGCAAAGCCCCATGGTCAACAGTGGAGCATTTAATGTATACAAGATGCAAGCATAACATTTTGATGTAAAAATTCTACAGAGAAAATTATTTTCCAGTCCTTTATCACAAGCTCAGCAGAAAGACATTGAATGGGAAAAATAAATGGTATGAAATTCAGTAATAGAACTTAGGGTACACAAGGTTAGAATATGGAAAAACATCAAGGTTAATTATATGGCTAACTAGCGTGGCGTAGTAGAAGGTACGTAAAAAGAAAAAAAAGAAAGAAAAGGGCCCATCAACGATGCTCACTGACACTACGCTCGCTCGCATACGTCTACCATTACCCACACCTTTTAAAAGCTAATTCTATCTTGCCCACGAGCTTCACTGTAAACAATTTGCCGGCAAAAAATTATAGCTTTAGGCATTATGTTAAAGTTTAATATCCAATTGAGCATAGGCGGTATAGGCAGCCGCCTCGAGCGCCAGTGATGGCAGCATGGTCAGTCAGCTGTAATACGACAATCAGTAACTTTTTATTAAGGCCTTAACAAGTTCCCTCATCACCACCACCATAATGATGAATAAATAATAATGAATACGAGGTGATGGTAAGGGTGTGGTATCAGTAAGGAGAGGTTAAGCTAGGCGCATTGCCAGACGTATGACTAAACAGGACCAAATATCATATACACTCGCTAATACTATATACTTTAATACTATACTACTATACTAATACTATACTATTATAATACTGTAACAAGGACCCACCCCCCTCCCTCTACCTCGCTGTAATTAGGTATATTATACTAATACCACCACCACCACCATAATGATGAATAAATAATAATAATAATAATGAATACGAGGTGATGGTAAGTTTGTGGTATCAGTATGCAAGAGTAACAACACCGGGCATAAATCCGGTAAGGGAGGGAAGCACTCCTTACTCCTTCCAGGCACGGGCTAAAGTCTGGCCTCTTCTGCCTTAACACAATACTACTAACACATCCTACCTCTAACATATCCTACCTCTAACATATCCTAACACTAACAAATCCTAACGCTAACACATATCTCTAACACATCCTAACACTAAACACAAGCAAGCAAAAGGCACAGGGTAAGTTTCCTCAGTCAGAAAAACCCTGTAACAACTCATACAAGTATTTACACTTTACATCATTAATATCAAACTTAAATATATAATGAATCGCCTGATTCATGACAACCTGGGTCTCCTGCAGCAGCTTAGGCCAGCGTAAGGGGTGGCCTTGACACAGGGTTCAGAGAATGCACTCGACTGTCCCGTGCATCCTCTCCGTCAAACCGTTTCCTTGAGGGTGGTACGGCGTGATGTAGCTCGTCCGTATTCCATGCCTTTTGCACAAGTCCTTGAAAGCTATAGAGGTGAACTCGCCGCCGTTGTCACATATCAGGGAGGTTGGAGTCCCGAAAGGGTCAATAAAGTTACGCTCGTTACATCGTAACAATACTATACTAATACTATATACTTTAATACTATACTATTATACGGCGCCGCTCTCTGACTGGGCTCAATGAGGGGGTTTGACAGTGGCGGTCCTGGGCATAGGCGGTATAGGCACCCGCCAAGGACGCCAGTTGTGGCAAGGGGCGACACAGCATGGTCAGTCAGCTGTAATACGATAATCAGTAACTTTTTATTTAGGCCTTAACAAGCAATGTATACTAACAGACGCTAGCAAAAAGTGTCTCATAAAACCTAACAAATCCGCTGCTAGCACTGACAAGGCTTAGCAAACAATGTTAGGTAACAACGGTTTTGTTACTGAATGTAGCTAAAATCCACTGAGGTTGGGGGGGGGGGGTCACCTTTGTATGTTCTCACCTAGGGCGCCAGAAATGCTAGGACCGCCACTGATTGAGTGTGATACCTACCGGTATTCCTGTAATGTAACTATAGCTGTACCACCATCTCATATAGCCTTTCCACATACCTCTCAAATTAATCAGTTCCACAGCATCCATTCTTAACTGCTGTGCGCCTTTCTATAACAAGCACTGGTGCTAATTTTAGTAAACAAGCGCACTTGTTACCATCAATAAAAAAGATCCTTGGAGTGGACACACCCACACCTCCCATGGTTCAGTGGTTAACGTTCCTACTATCTACCCGGCATGGTGTGGATTCGAACCCTGTTTTGGATTTTTCACTGATGGGAGTAGTTATTGTCCCCCTTGAGCAAGGGGATAGGTGGTGCGATGTGTGAGAGGTCTCAGCCTTAACCATAAATCCGTCCGTCTTTTTGAGCTTGAGCTCTTTCGGGAAGGGTAATAGCTGATGATCAGATCCAGCATGTGACCCTGCAGACCATGGTGAACACACGCTCGGACGCTCCGTGGTTCAGTGGTTAACCACTCCGTGTGTCACTCGCAAAGACGTTGGTTCGAATCATGCTCAGGCTGCTAAGGATTTTACACCGACAAGAAGCAGCTACTGTCTCCCTTGAGCAAGATATGGGCGTGTGGTGCGAGGTTAAAAAAGGTAATTAAGTAATTCCCCGAACTAGGTAACTATAGACCATATAGTTCTGCTACCACCAGAGCCACCAAGCCCCCAATTTGTCCTTATAGTTAACTCTATTTTGAAGCCGGTCTCTATGAATTTCCTGAAGGTTGCACTCATGGCAGAAGAATCTCCATTTGTACCTGTTTTAATACTCCAATCCTCTCACTCCCCATATGTTAATTTTCTGTACTACATTCCCAAACCTCTTTTACCAAACCTCAGCCTCACAACTCATTCCTAAACAGGGTGACAATATTTCATCACAAACTCACCTGCATCTGAAACACACATGAAACGCTGTCACCTAAGTTATATATGTGGTGGTGTTGTTTTTGTCTATCTATCCATGTATATATGCACTACAATGGTGCACTTGATCACACAACAAACACCTTAGGCCTCTTTCACACGAGCGGTTTTTGCCGTCCGGAGTTTGCCACTGCGGCCATAGCTTTCTATTGAGTCCTATGGGAGTATTCACACTCGACCGGAACGGCAGTTTTGCCGTTGCGGCAGCTGCACCCTGCTGTCCTGCCAGCAAGACGGCAACAGCAGAAAAGCTGGTGTATGGTTTGGGTGGTAAAGTGTTCCTATGGGCGCCTTCACACATCTGGTGTTTCCTGTGTGTGGCGGGTCATTGGGTGGTCAGATGTCTGTCAACACTGGAAAAGCTGGTATGCACTATATTCTCCATCATGTGAGCTTTCAATAATGTATATTGAAAATCTAAGTATATTACTATTCTTTTAATATATTTTCTACATCACAAACCATTGGCGCCAGTAGGCTTAATGGAGGCTCAGATGGGCTTGCCTCTTGCCCGTTATTTGGCGTAGGTTTAGATTTTTTATAGTGACGCCTCAAATGTTTGTTCTCTCTTGAATATGTTAAGAACGAGAGGCTATTGCTGCTACAGCCTCAAATGCATTTAACATTGTAAGTCTCGTCTGAGGACAGTATGGCAAAAATTTGGGTAATCTTTGGCCACTCGGCAGTAATACCAAAGAAAGAAAAGTGGCCAGCGGATATCGGGACTCAAACCCGGGATCCTAAGTTCGCATTCCTGAATGCTGACCACTGTACTACCGCCTATTAGTTATATTCTATTAGCGCTATATAAAGACAATATATTAATTGTATCCTTCTTTTAATATATATTAATTATATTCTATTCGCGTTATCAAAGAGGATATATTAATTATAGCCCATTATTATTATTTAAAGATATATAAATTATATTCTATTACCGTTATTCAAAGATGATGTATTAATTATAGCCTATTATTATTATTTGAAGATATACAAATTATAACCTATTAATAGTATTTTCATTATATAAAGATTTATTAATTATAACATTATTATTGTTGAGAGAGAACCTGCGGCAAAAAGCACAAGTGCCCACAACGAGGCACGGTTTCTGCCACACGCCGCAGCGGCAAAAACCACTCGTGTGAAAGAGGCCTTACAACTATTACCTGAGGCAACCTGAGGGAATAGTTAGTTAATTAATGAAAAGAGTAAGCGTCAGACATCATAGGTCATGTGGCGCTATGTTAAGCTAATAGGCAGGCAGCAGAGCAGATGATTATGATAAGGCCAAATATAGGAAAGGAAAGAACGGTTAGTTTTAGTCAAATGGTTAGATCAAACAAAGGATATGGGTTTGTCGCAGGAAGGAAATTATGTCTTCTAAGTGGAAAAGTGGTTATTCTGTAAGAATATCATCAAGGCGGGGATGGTCAGGATAGATGAGTTAAGTGAGGGAAAGCTGCAGCTCGTGCAGCAGTGTAAAAAGGACAAAAAAGAATATTGTGGGATACAGAGAGGGGGGAGTATCACAAATCATACAAAGTCATTGGGGAGTGTCATAAGAGTGAGGTTGGTGTGGCCAATAAGTAATCGTGTAAATGCAGTCTCTCACCGTCTTTTCCTGTGACATGGGCCTGACCAGAGAGAGACGGATGGTTTAACTGCAAAAGTAGAGGGAAGCTTTTGATGCCATTACTCGGCAAAAAGATACCATATACCACTATAAAAATATGCTTGCATAAGAATATTTCTAAAGCTTGTTTAAAAATTCATAAAAATTGCTGTCATCTGGAAAAACATATAACACTTACCATGCTTATTGTATACTTTACTGTATTTTCTCTCTAAAAATCCTCTCCTTAAACTTTTTCCTCTATTTGACTAATTTTCTAACACACTTCTTTCTCTTCAAATTGTTCTTCCTCCTTTCAAACACCATGATCTTACTTTTGAGGCTGTAAAGACATTATTTTCTCTCCACCTTCTATTCATTCTGCTGGCAGGCTTGCCACTGTTGTCAATCTGTTTTATGCATAACTTTACCCTACCATCGCACATTTTAACTTTTGTCTCCTCTACTGTCCTAACCACATACACAATGCACAAGTATGACCCTTCACTCATGTATGCAAGCTATCATCACTCAAATTTACATTTACTTCAGCAGTCTCCTGTAAAAAGCCTCAACTGTACTTCAAATTACATTTACTTATTTACGAAGCGCTGTGCCAAAGCCAGAAGTGTGCCGCCATGGCAGAAATCTGCATTATTACATCAGAATACCATTCAGCTTTCCCTCTGCCATCTGGTGGTGGTCATACAGTATTAAAACAGCCACGGTAGGCTGAAAATCTAGTTTGATTTGCATAATTCTCCCCACGTGTTGGCTGTCCATCTGGTCATTGGCACAACATGTGTAGCTTCAGTGTGACACTGTTCCTTCTCTACAAACTAGACAAGTATTCAGTGTGCCAGAAGTGGGCTATGTGACACAACTCAGAATATATATATATATATATATATATATATATATATATATATATATATATATATATATATATATATATATATATATATATATATATATATATTCTGAGTTGTGTCACTAAGTAAAATTCAGAAATTATATTCTAAAAATGATATAATTTGAACCAGAGTTTATCAACTTGTAACAGCAAGCTAAAGCTTATTTTTCATTGTGTAATTGGGTAGCGATGACTTCTGGTCCGACTGAAAAAGGAGTTGGAAATGGAAATTACAAAGAATCTGTTTTCTTCACGAAATTGTCATATATAAATTTAGATTTATGTACAATTTCATAATAAAAATGTGTATAGTATTGCAGTTTTGTGCAATCTGTGACATGGACATCAGCTGCAGTATGAACTTCACAAATATACAATTAAATACATCTTACTTTTTGTTCTAGATATTCATAAAGGTGAGAGAAATCACTTACATTATTACACCATTTCTCTTTTATTCGCCACATGGCTTAATGATGGTGAAACTTGCCTATACACACACAATGTACAGGGAACGTACCAATGCAAACCAATGAAGCTGCAGAAACCAATGATAATACAGACTATACGGCATGACGAAAGCCCCACATGAATGAAAAGCAACTTGGAGGGAAGCAGCCAGTCTTCTTGTGGGATTCCATAACTGTTACATAATAATTACTGTCTTACGCACTACAAATATATACAAAAGTCATACTCCACCAAATGAAACATACAACTGAATGCTGAAACTCTATAAAATATTGACCAATCATGGAGTGCCAGCATTGGAGGGAAATAAGACCGGACTTGGGCACCACAACGAAAGAGGCTCCTCGTCTACACAGGAACTATAGTCGGGATTAATAAAATAAATCAATAAACTTTCAACAATTTTTTTTCTGTGAGGCCTTATGAATCAATTACTCAATTAAGGAAAGTAACTAGATCACTTCTGAAATAATGACAGAAGAAGGTCAGGAGGGGAATTTTCAACCCTGAACTTCTGGTCCGCGAGTCACTGCACTTGTGACGGAGCCACATCACAGTTCTGGGGCCAGCGGTCCTGGGCACTCACGCTGCTGCCACTGCCGCCTCCTCCTCCAAACTTAAATTACACTTAAGCCCTTTGGTTAAATTGTCTTTTGCCACTTTTTAACAGTTCCTATTTTAAGAGCACTTTCCAGGTTTGCCTGAGCTAAGTCACTTCACTAAGAATTTTTATTTATCATCATCAGGCATCAAAACAGTCTGACCTCCTACTGTATTCTAGTAGTTAATGGAGGCTTCACAACTGTTATAAATGAAGACTAATTCTTCATCTTTCACTGTAAGTCATCACTTATCTTTCACACTATTGTCCAGCTCCTGAATCCATTTTTTCAAAAAAGCACAAGTCTGGTCCAAAACAAAATACAATTATCACACACCAGCCAAGTATAAATCTTCTGTCAAGAACAAGAAACACTGGCTGCTTTATTTGCTTATCTACCAAATGGTCTTGGGATGATCCCTAAGTGAAAAAATACAGACTATTATTCTCATTCTCTTTCACACTGCCTGTCACTTCCAAAGGGTCATGTTATCCACCCTGCCAGTCCACAAGTAGCCATTAAGTGAATGATGAGCAAGTTGTTCCCAGCCGCGTTGCACCACAGGTGGCTGGCTCTGATCCCTTGGCGCACTCTTCCCTGCTCTGGCCCCACCCACTTCTGTGTTCCAGCAATAAGTTAACATAGCTTTACCAACATTAATTTTCTTTGTAGAATAACAACAGGTCAATAAACTTTCTCATAGAAAAATAATAAACCATTATAACATGATATTTTACTCTAATCTTGATAACATCTCCTGCTATCTAACATTCAACTTGGTGATGTGCAAAGAAATACAGGGTTAGGGAAGTTTCCGCAAGTACACTGTGTATCTACATTAATGCCTTTGGTATAGAAGAGTTGAGTATGTAAGGCTCTGTATATAAGTGAACTATATTAATGGTAATTACATTCATAACAATAGTATACAACAGTCTGACAACACCAACTGTTACCCTCCTCATATAATAATAATCTCTGTACACTAGACATGAAAGTCACAACCCAATGGTAAGAATTGCACATAAGGCTGAACCAAACCACAGCTAACATGCCACCAGAGTCCTTGCTGGCCGCCACACTGCCCAGCCCAGCAGTGGAGCCAACACAGTCCTTGCCACCACATATCAGCACATGGCACGTCCTTCTGGTTTTGGCTGGCAATGTGTTCGTGCTGCGGCAGTATGACAGATAAACGTGAAAGTGGAGAAGAATAAAAATATAGCAATGAGATCGACTCTTGCCATTTGGTGAAGTGCAGGGGGATCTCATTGTGAGGTAAATCATGAGTTTCATATATCTAGAAGAGAAATCATTTCCTTAATATAATCAATGGTAAAAGCAAGGTAGGGAGCATGTACACATTACTTGTGGGCAAATGGGAAATAGAATGCACAAACCCTGGGACCCACCAAACTTTTTTGCATTCCCCCTTTTGTACTGGTAGTTTAAATCACAGGACTGCTCTGGCATTGAACCATCACACTGGCTTCCCTCAACCTCAGACCAGAGCAAGTACACCCCCAGTGGGCTAAACACCTTTGCTTACATTTTTGTTGAATTGTTCTAATATATATTTTTCAAACAAATCAGTTCCACATTAAAATAAAACTTTAAAATAGTTTTATGCTAAAAGAATAAAAACATTCTAAAAGAATAAAATAAACCAATATTAATTTATGTTTTTATAAAACACTTTTGCATTAGGAAGAAAAATCTTCACTATTACAGGCACAGGTTTAATACTTGTAGAATAAAACAATAATTTTACATCCATCTTCCTTGCACAGTGAATAAAACCACGGATTCATCACAAAAAAAAAATAAAACTATACCAGTAAAGCAAAAGAAGTATTTTCCCCAACGTTAGGGTGCACGTGCTCCATAATTCATACCACAGTGACACTGTGGTACAACCTGCAACTCTCAGTGACTGGCAGCAGGCGGGTCAGAAGAGACAGAGTGACCAAAGAGATGAGTGTGCAGGTGAGCATTTAGATGATCTGACACAGCAACCCGCTGAGAATATTATTTGGACAGCAGGTGCTTCAACATGCTCTCTGACTTCCCCTTGTCTCCGCCCCCACTGCTGCGATTATCATCCATCTGTAAAGTGTAGGAATACATGTACAAAACATATCTTCAACCATAGATTCTTATAAGAGTAACTAATCTTAAATTCCATGGCTTGCATGCCTCTTAAAAGTCAGTCAAACAATATATCAACCATTTTCATAATCATGTTCCTCATACTAATGCAACACAAGCCCATTATAATGAACTGAAACTTTAATACAACTGCTGCAATAAGGACATTACAATAAAAATATAAAACATGTAGAACTGCTGTACTAAAATTGATAGTAAAGAAAAAAAGTACAGTATTCTGCACTTAGCTGACAAAAAATAATTAAAAAAATCATAATCATAATTATCCTTGGCAGCAGCAATCTAATACAACAAATAAAGCATCACTACACCATAGGTGAATAGACTTGTGAACATCAATGGCAGAAAAGTTGTTCTCAATCCTATGTCTACTTTTCAACTAACTCTTCTTTTGTTCAACCATCTCTCAGAGTACCACTGCCATTTCAGCAAATTCTAAATACTGTACTTAAAAATCATGTTTAAACACTGTAATTTCACTATCATAAAGCATCACACACACACATAATGTGAAATTTGAATTAATGTGAAACTATTAATAACATTACTTGTGTGTGTGTGATGTAGAATCAAGGTACAAGGTACTCACTCTGGGGGATGTGCTCAGCCCTCCTGCTTGACTCGTGTTGACACTTTCTCCTCCCCACTTGTTATTTTCTGTCAAAATAGCACCATAATATATATTGTACATAATACTGATAATAAACTGCATTACATAATTTACAAAAAAAGAACAGTATAAATTTTAAGTGTGTAATCAATAACTTTCCATAAAAGAGCCAACCTGAGATAAACAGTTAAGAATATTGTGTAGAAATAGGCAATGGTGTGTGCAAACTCAAGTAACAGTCATTCACTATATGCCTGTGTATCATGACTATTGCCAAAATAATGACACTATTTCAGTCATGGATCATCAAAAACCATAAAAAAAAATGCAAATACGGTCGCCCCTCGCTGAACACAACTTCCCCAAGCATAAAATATGTAATTAAACAAATGGGTAAAATATCCAAAATTCTGCATGACACAAATTCAAATCTTTTATACCATAACTTATTCAATTCAAATAATACTGTCAGTATGCTTTGAAAAAAAATGTATAAGTGTATTTACTCGTGGGCAATAAATGTAAGATGAAGCGAGTGTTATAAATCGTCATGTTTGTTTGTTTACAACTTCTATTGACAGTTGGTGTGGCGTTGCATTAATCAAGCTTCGCACACTACCAACAACGCCATTTCAAATGGTATACTTCAAGTTACATTTTTAGTTTACTTTTATAGAAATTAATTGATCTTTATATACGTAATAACATATACATATGTTAATCTAAAAAGTTGACCAAAATATACCGAGAAGGCTGCATCCCTTCTACCTGATTGACCGAATGGAACGTGTCCGTACATTTGCATGACTTGTATTGAATCAATATGATTGGGATTATTTAATGTTTTATATATATACCATAAGTATATATATATATATATATATATATATATATATATATATATATATATATATATATATATATATATATATATATATATATATATATATATATATATATATTCAATAAAAATTTTTATTGGGATTATTTAATGCGTCATATTAGTTTTATAAAATACCATTATCTCTATCTTACATTACTAAGCCAAAATATTATTAAGATTCATTAAGAATTCAAGTATTATTTACGTCAAAGTCAATGACGTGTGTATTAAAGATAAGTTGACTTTGACGTAAATAATAATTGAGTTTTTAATATATCATAATAATCTTTCAGCTTATTACTGTCATATAACTAAATAATGGTAAATTATTTGTAGAGATAATATAATCTAATCTAATATGATGCCCCTTTTT
>JAPQNM010000017.1:10768495-10798495 GCA_029783475.1 Metacarcinus magister | reverse complement strand
TATACCATCCATCCATCCTGTTCATGGCCTTCCTCTCAACCTCACACCTCTCACATCAGTTCCTACTATTCTCTTCACCAACTGGTCTTCCTCTATTCTCTCCATGTATCCAAACCCCATCAACACATTCTGCTTTGCTTGACCACCCAACTCTCTCGTAACATTAATTCTCCTTCGCACCTCCTCACTTCTCACTCGGTCCACACATATTACTACTCCAAACACACTTCTCAAACACATACAAAAAAAAAAAAATATATATAATAATAATAATTTCTGACTGAGAAAAACTATTACTGGAAGAAATAATTGAACTAAGATGAAGTACATAATGTATGTCAAAGGAACTACAAAACAAAGATGCAAAGTGAAATGAAAATATGATTACGAGTGTTTGTCTCAATCAGTGTGAATGTGCTGTCACTTTTTAATGGTGTCTTTCTTGACTGGTTAAGTCCCTTCCTTATTGTTTTAACATTAAGGAGCTACAAGATGTCACACAGAGTTACAACAGCAGGGGATGAAGATAGAGCTCTGCAGGCCAGACTCTCACCGAGACACTACACCACACAACAGCTACTAGGTTACTAGGCTGACTTGTTTCGGTATGTACAAAAAGACATAGTAATAAAATTAAGCATAGAAATGAGAATTCTATTATGATAGCTAAGCCAGTTTACAAAGACATACAGACAGCTAGGCGAAGAAACATACTCGGAAGCAAATTATGACCTTTCATTCTGTCAAAGTATGAGGTACAGAGAAGCAAGAGATGCAAATGAGATGCCAAAGTCAAAGTACCTTGAAACAGTCAGCTGCATTTAGATTTAAGGTAAGACTAGTAATGGTGTGAGTTATACTAGAGTGTAGAACAAGTGAGTGAGTCAAGGGACAGGTACCTGAGGGGGAGTAAGAATGAAGTAGCGGCTGGTCAAGGTGGTGGTGGTGGTGGTGGTGTTGGTCGGGGGTTTGTTGAAAGGCCAGGTGTGGTGGTTGTGTTTGTTGAGATTGTTGCTGCTGCTGTTGCTGCTGCTGTTGTTGCTGCTGTTGTTGTTGTTGCTGCTGTTGTTGTTGCTGCTGTTGTTGCTGTTGTTGTTGTTGCTGTTGTTGCTGTAGTTGTGGTTGTGGTTGCTGTTGTTGTTGTTGTTGTTGCTGCTGTGGCTGTGGTGGCTGCTGCTGGTTGGGGGAAGGGGAGCCTGGCCCTCCCCCTCCCCCCCCACCCCCTGTGCTCCGGGCACCAACATGGGCCCGCAGTTCGTTTCGAGTGTACTCACTGAGCATGCCATTCCCGCCTGCACAACCACCAAACAGTCATGAGGCAACCAAAAAATGTTAAATTGTCAACTTACTAGGAATGAGACTGCAACCAAGGAGGATTTATGCTGCAACCAAGAGGAAATTATTGAATCTATTCAGTACTTGTTAAAGGCCTCTTAGCTTTTTACTGTAGAGCAGCTATAACAGTGTTACTTGTCAATACTCAGTATTTAGTCATGTGGTTAAATAAGTCAAGAATGCATTTAATGTTGGAGAGGTTGACAGATATATGCACAGGAGAGTAGAAAAGACACACTCATCAGAAGACCTGTAGGCAAGGCATTGTCTGAATAAATAGTTGATGTTAAAAATAAAACAAAAAAATCTAACATGTAAAGTCTAGCAATTACTGTAAAAACACGTCATCATAAACAAAACAAGAAAACAAGACAAACAAGAAGGCAAGACAGTGGTAGCCATAGGTTAGTGGTAATAAAATATGGACCAATCAGATATAGATATAGGTTATTAGGGACAAAAATGGACCAGTCAGGAAAGGACAATTGTTAGGAGGAAGAAGGATGAAGGACAAGGATTGGCTTCAGACACACACTCTCAGAGTTACGAGGATGGGGTGCAGTGGATCACGTCATGGGTGTTTAGTTTGGATCACCAGCCACATATGGGAAGCATGTCTGGACTATTACAATCTGTCTGCCCACAGAGTTCAGCTCAGCATATGTGGTCTAAACATATAAATTAACCAGGTAAAGCAATGTATTGCATAGTTCAACAAAGAACACTGGTTAATTGTTCACACAAGCTTACTAGCCAATAAACTGCAGGCAATTTCAAACCTCGAAATCTGCTAAATGTTATGACTCTCATAGTTATTTGAGAACAGAACATTTGACCAGCCATTCTAAGCTGTGTTTCGAGGTCTTCATTGCCTTTCTCACGCTAAGCAAGGCCAAACAAGAAAAGAGCTGGCCTCAGCCTCAGCACAGAGACGCAACATTGAAGTCGATGTGCCAACCACGAGGTCCAAAAAGCACATAACCAAAGATCTGGTGTATTGGCACCACAAGATGATCAAGTTTATGTTGAATGTGGGCATTAATGGGATGCTTAGTGTTGATGTTAAGTGTCTGTAGAATTTTATAAACCTGTAAACTTTGTTTTCATCCTGCCATAATGCCTTAACACTGAACACTGAGGTGACTCTTTTAGAATAAGTTTATTATAATACTATGTACTACGTACTCTTCATATGGACTCAGAATTAATAGTGACAATGATCACATAAACTTTCCATTAAAGTATCACATCTATGAAGTAGTGACTCGCCTTATTTCATAATATAGCACTGTGCTCACTGAATATTGAAATAATACACAAATGATAAATGTTACCATGCATTTTCACACAAGAGACTGAGTGAAACTTTGATAAAAATGTGTTTACCATATATAAGATGGTGGATACTTCATGCTTCTTGTAAAGAATTTTCAATTCTGTTATTCAATTTGCAACAATTACAAACTTATAAAGATCCTGTATAAAAAAAAAAGCAGCAGCCAAACTTTTGGTTTCTAATACTGATCTTTCATTTTAATATGTACAAATCTTTCAGACTTTAACGAATATTGTCATGGTAGCAGACACCCTTCCCTTAGGTACAGTACAAGGCCTCATGGTGTATATGGCTTAGCATTTAGGAATAATATATTGTATATCAATTTGCTATGCAGTTTTCAATGTTTTGATAACAATATTCAAATAATCTCATCCCGACACTTTGCATAACTGTGAATTTTGGACGCATATACAGAAAAATTTTATGCATACATACTGGCTCAGGTACATAAATGCAACTTTTCTCATTTAGAAATGCACTTTGTTAGCAGGCCATGCTCATCAATGACCATTTATGAAAAATAAATATGCACACATAATTATCCAGATATAATTCAAATGGTGTTTATGCAGCATGTAACATTACCTATATTACCTATATACATTAAAAGTTCACCTCAGACTTCATTGTAGTTATGGCATTTACAGTTTTTGTCATCTGATTTCCAATATAAATCTTGGTTATGTTTGAATATTGTGCATGTGAATTCTACTGCCATCTAGACATTGGCACATGTCCTACATGTTAGTATTGTGCAAACTCTGATGACAACTACTTGTGTGAGAGGCTACCTAGTGGTGATGTGCACGTGATGGGTGGCGGGCAGGAGAGAACTTACCCGAAGAGGTCCTGGGTGGGTCAGGGCCCCCATAGTAGTGGGCAGCCACCTCATAGTTGTGAGGGTGGGGTGGAATACCCCCATCGTAGCCCTGGGGCATTACCCCTCCAACCAGCCCTGGCATACCACCCCCAGGACCACCTCCCCCCATGGGTCCTCCCCCAATCATATGAGCACCTTCCACTGGCCCTGATGAGGACACTGCCACTGGTCCCATGGGGGAGCCAGTGGAGGTCATTAATGAAGGAGGAAGAGAGCCAGGGTGGTGGTGGACCATGTGGGTATGGCCTAAGGAGGAAGGTGGCACAGAGTGTGGGCCGGGGAGGTGGCCGCCTGCAGCTGGTGACGGGTGGGAAGGGGGTGCGGGTGGGTCATGGTGGTGGCCCGGGGCCGGCGGGTAGGGGTGAGCACTGCGCGGGGAGTGCACACCTAGAAAACACACCGCCCCAGGTCAGTCACCTTGCTGCAGTCGACACACACCCATGCACGCAGTGATTACCAGTGCACACACCCACTTATACCGTGGTCACAAACATACACACACTTGTGCATCACTTAACCCTTACTTGCACCACCAGTACCACTCAGCCTAGAACAAAATATCTATACTACTTTCATTACAATTCTCTCAAAACATTTAAAAATGAGTGATACATTCTTTTGAAAAGTGTTCCACACTATGAATCACTATACATCACATGTGCATGAACATCACTAACAATGCATTTAATAGGGGGAACTCTTAGTAAAATGCAAGTTAGTTGAAATATCAAAACATCATGAGTAATGCATGAGTTCATGACACTTCCAAAGGTGCAGTGCAATATGATTAATATTCCAAGAGAAGGTGAGAGCTTTCTTAATTTTTCAATTGTCTTATTAGTCGCATGGTCTTCTCTTGCAAATAAAAAAAGTAGTTTTAAGATTCATTCATAAACATCACACAATGTACATTACATGAACAATAAAAATAGTGCATGTTTCTTTGACTAACTTGTGCTTTACAAAGTGTTTGACTAACAACCTCCAATGAAATAGAGGACTAACAAGAGTACCAGCGATCTCCGACACCTGACAGTCCCAGTGACTAGTGACTAGCTTCACCTAGGGCCTGAGCCAGACTCCTAGCTAAGGTGCAGTGCCTTTTAGGCCTTGGTGGTGGTGGTGGTGGTGGTGGCTGGTGGTGGGTTGTCTCAGGGAAGTTTTTAAGCCTTGCTCACTCGGGGACATGACAGCTGGTTTTGTACAGCAGAGGGGATAGGAATTACAGGATAGGAAGGTTTAGTCATATTTGATGAGGCTAAATGTTGACAGAATATGAAGAAGTAATTATCTTACTCCAAACAGGAGATATGAAGTTGGGAGTGTGTCTGAAATATATTGACTAATAGAGAGAGTGAGAAATTTAGGAAATGGTCCAGAAAAGAAAATCATCTATGAGATTAATAAAGAAAGATCAAAGTAAAGTGTAAGTTTGAATAAAAAGTAAATGAAGACAGCTAGAGCTCATAAGATAATATACCATTCTAGGTCAAACAGATTTTCAGCAATAATTATCTACCTCAAAAATTCTCAAATAAATAAAAACTAAATCAACTTGTTTGTAATGTATACATTTCAAAAATCATGAAAAAATGCAGCTTGATTTTTCATTGAGCCAGTTTTATAGCAGCCACCGTAGTGGCTTAATTTATCATATAATTTATTAGGCGTGATGGAGCAGCTGCCAGATCCACAGTGACTCAAAGTGTGAATACTGGACAAACAATTAACTGCTTCTAGTCTCCTATTCATTGACCATAAAAGGAGATCCTGTATAGATTTACAATGTTAATGTATAAAATAGTTTCTACAAAGGCAACCTCCTTCAGTCAACTTCCAACACTAAATTTGTCAAGTTAAAAATATTCAAAATTTTACTGACATTTAAATAAACTGCTGAGCTGGAAAACTATATTTTCCTCTAGTTTCATTATGTTAAGGGATATCAAGCAAAACTGAGTGAGGAATTTTTCAAGTACAAACACAAAATAGGATTCATCAGGTGGTATCAAGCCAAGAAGCCACTAATGCTCAGCTAGATGATACTACAATAATGCATGCACTCATGGCAAGTATCTTTACAAAACTTAGGCACAGGGATCACATCTTATACCACTACATAACTATTTAGCTTTATCAAGTTGAAATTCAGGTTTATTTATTTGTGAATTATTTGATAAATGTTCATGGTATATTCATAGCAATGGTGAAAATCCACTGCATATCTACCGATCTATTCTGAAACTTGTTGGAACTCCCTCAAGTTGATGGATAGAATAGAAAGGTTTCCACTTGCTTTTGTCCACACACTTCATCCTTGCACACTCTTTCTTCTCAATTGCCACACAGGAATCATAATTTGGAATCACTGAATGAATCTACTGCATGCCCTTAACTTTTCATCAAATCATTCACTGATCATTTGTGAAGCAAATGTTTTTATTTCATTGCAGTTGGTGCTATCCATGATCACTATAATTTTTAAAACAATATTCCATGTTGACACGGGTCATCCTTAGTAAGAAGATTGTTACTTGCCAAACTGCAAAGTTAAGTGCACCTATTAGGCCCCTCCTTACAAACTCACAAGGTTAACCTAAACTACAGCAGTTATAATTCATAAAGCTGATCCCCTACATGAATGGCTATACCCACGATTTTCACTGTTATTGAATTTGAATTCTGCAATTCATCCATACACAAAAACAACTGCTAAGTGATAGATAGATAGATCAATTCATTATATTTTTGACCTTTGAAGATTTTACACCAGTTGATAAAAATCAAACAACTATTATATGTAATTTTTTTGCAGAACTATAACCCGTGTTTGATATGTTTACATATTAGACAATGAAGAAACAAAGCTGCCAAACAATTAACAGCTTCCTACTGGCTCATTCAGGACAAAACAATTGTACGTTTTTCTTAATCTGAATCTGAAAGATCATCCTGGTGCTTTTGAACTGATATCTCATTCAATCCAATCCATACTTCACTCACTCAGTGATAAATACAAAACGTTATTTATACACTTCACTATCTGTATCTGACTAGGCACAAGTTTCATGTCGTCTCTGTCACAGGTGTTGAAGGAATATATTAAGTTATACTGGTGAAAATAAAGAAGAAAAATGAAGAAAGAGTGTATATCATGGAAACTTTGGGGCAGCTGAATGGTGAGATATGTGATGAAGTTTCTCCCATGCCATGGAGTAGAGTACACCAGTGTCCCACAACCAAACTACAGCAAACCAAACCAATGTTAACTATCTACTGCAGAAAAAAATTATGATATTACTGTACACACACACATAAATATATATATATATATATATATATATATATATATATATATATATATATATATATATATAAAGGTAATCAATGTAGTGTCCAATTAAAATATGTGAAAGGTGGAAAAAAATAATCCAGAATGGACCTGCACTGCCATAGACCTGCTTCCAACCTTTCCTCCAAACAGAGCAAGAAGAGAGCAGTTCCTCAAATGCTGGTAATCTACCAATGCAGAAACCTCAGTTTGCATTCACAACAGGTCAGCGCATGAGGCAGAAGTCGAGCACAGCCTTACCTGGCATTCCCACGGGGGCTGACATAGTTCTCTGGATGCGGAACTGTTGTTGCTGTGACTGCTGTTGCTGTGTTGCTGTTGTTGATAAAGTGATGGGGGTTGGCCCTGCTGTGGAGAGGAGGGAGGGTAAGGACCTGGGTCTCCCTGACCAGCAGTGCCAGGGGTGGGAGGCCCCATGCCCTGGTAGGGGGACTGCCGAGGGCCGGGGCTAGGGACGGATCTCATGGGAGGTATCTGGCCTGTCCGCCCACCACCACTGAACTGCCGACTGCCATCATTTCTTATGTAAGACTGTAAGAAATGCATTGACGTAAGAGACTGGACCATCCAAAAGTTTCAACAAACACATGAAGCAAACTTATTTGAATAAGTAACCTTAAACTGTTAAGTAGAGTGGTGCACTTAATTAGTTATACAAAAATATGAAACAATTTTGCAGTGAATAATTTCCTTTCTCAAACATGTCCTTATTTTTCATTAGGTGTTTGCAAGATTAGAAATAGAGTAAAAACATTAAGTAAGAAAATGATGAAATACTTTTACAGTTCTGATGTATGTATTGCAGTAAAATGTACTGGAACTGGCAGAACAATAAGGGACTCAAAACAGAATATTCATCTTTCAACTCACCACTCACCCCTGTAGGTGTTACGTGGTAACACCTACATCTAACCAGCCATATAACAGGAAAACAATGGAATTACTATTAATGCACAAGAGCAAATCAAACAAGTGCCTTTACTCTGTAAGCAATGCCACAAGCTCAAAGATTTCTGGGAGGTTCACAAGAGTTCCCCAAAATAAAGGGAGAGCAAAACTCAAATGACTCCTAATACAGATTTTTTTTAACAACCAATTAGCTTTATAATGTGAAAAAAATCAGTGCAAGTTGATATTTGTGTTGTAAATGCTCATTGATAATTGAGCTTGGAGTATTAGATGGTATGGAGCTTCAGAATTAAGTAACTTACAAGTTGTGCATTAAGCATTGGGTTCTGTGACATGAGTGAGGGCCGCTGAGAGCTTGGAGAGGACCAAACAGGACTCTGCTGCCCAGGAGGAACTTGAACCCCAGGGGTTCCTGGGGTGCCAGGGCCCGTCGGTGACATCTGGGGAAGTGGCTGGCTTCCTGGTTGGTAGTTTGGTGGAGCTGGTGACCCTTGAGAGAGTCTTGGGGAGAGCTGGGAGCCTTGCACTCCCTTGTACCCACCCATCTGTCCACTGTCATGTGAAAAGTTATGTAGTTAAAGTATCTGCTACACATCCAATGTTATATACTACCATCTTGACAAACAAACAAATTATAATTTCAACTTTGTACAACATGAGAAGGCAAAAAATCCAGATTAGGCCTTGAACTTCCTGATACTCAACTTATCTATTTAGTCACATGAAGATTGACAAGTATTTGAAGTAGTAATACACATTCAACATCATAAAAAACCATCTCAACAAAATCATATCAAAATAGATTTTATTTCCCTACATGAACAATATAACGAAATAATGTAGATTGTATCATGTTTTGTGTTTACATGTAGTCAGTCAATAGCATGCCAGACTGACTGTTGCAGACACGCTCACGACAGACAGAAACAATCACAGGTGAATTTAGGGTTTATAACCGTTTTTTATCATTAAACTTTATTAATTATAATGGCAAAAATAGTAAATCTTGCAAAGCTATATGCTCAAGGAGCTTCCGCTGGCAGCATGAGCCTCTCTATGAAACAAGGCATCACTTAAAAATCTAACCCGCGCTACTAACGGGCGGAGGCTGACCCTCTAAGGCCTCCATTAAGCCTACCGGCGCCATGGGTAAAAGAAAGAAAGAAAAATAATTAGTGGGTGGTAAATGGTCCATTTAACTACACTGCCTCACAGTTAAAATTTTCCTACACTAAGTTCCCTCCTATTTCCACCTTCACTTACCTTCTTAGACAGAGATGACTCTATATATATATATATATATATATATATATATATATATATATATATATATATATATATATATATATAAATATAATAACTTTAAATCTTTGCAGTGCCCTCCATCTAATTAAGGTGTAATGATATGACTTTGTGGATAGCAAAATGAAGCTGTTGAATATAGTTCAAGAATTTGAGAGGATGTGTGACAGAAGGAAACTAACAGTTAATGTAACACAGAACAAAGAGATGAAATGAAGTAGGGATGGAGGTACGGATGTTGATATAGTTCTGAATAATTAAACACTAGAAGAGACGGACGTTTCAATACTTGGGTATTGATATTAAGGAAGGGGATGCATGCAGCCAGTGGTGACTCATAGGCTGGACTAAGGGAACAAAGACTCTGATGGGATATAGAAGGACGGGATCTGCCTGTGGAGGTAAAAATGGTTATGTTTGAGGGATTTTTTTTTTTTTTTTATATATCACTAACCATTGGCACCAGTAGGCTTTATAGAGGCAGGATGGACTTGCCTCTGCCTGTTATTTGGTGTAGGCTTTTAGATTTTTTATAGTGATGCCTCGAATGTTTACGTTCTCTCTTGAATATGTTGAGAACGACGAGACTAATTGCTGCTAAAGCCTCAAATGCATATAAACATTGTAAGTCCCATCTGAGGACAGTATGGCAGCAATTTGGGTAGTCTTTGGCCACTCGGCGGTTTTACCAAATAATGACAAGTGGCCAGCGGATATCGGGGAATCGAACCAAGGACCCTAGGTTCACATGCCCGAACACTTGACCACTGTACCACCGCCTCCCATACTAACTGTTCTGTAAGGCTATAATGCATCAGTTTTAAATCCATGGGACGCTGAGAGATGGCAATAAATGAAAGTAGAGGCGGGTGTTATATGAGATACAAACTGAAATGACACTCCTGTAGACTCACACCTCATGCCAACTCTGAAGTCTTTACCTGCTAGTGTACTGTTGGCCAGGAAGGGGGGAGGTGGTTTGGCCAAGAGGGGAAAATGGAGGCTGGGGAATACGTTGGCCTGGAGACATTTGTCCCACACCCACTAGGGGAGAGTTGAGCAGGTTGTAGTTGGGAGAGGTTTGAGACTCTGCTACATTACGCTGAAATTATCATGAGGTAGAGCTGTAATTATAATGTAGTGGTTATAATAGCTATGGGATATATACAAGTAAATGTCATTCATTTCATATTCACAAATTTGACACATATATATACATATACACTGGTCCCAGATATTGATACATTGACCTTTCCAATAGTACTTAAAGTAATATTTTACAAAGTGCATCCACGGATTTTTGTTTCAAGCAAAAAAAAAAAATTTTTTTTTCTTCAATAGTTTTTAATGTTCCCAAGGTGTGTTTGCATCACTCCATAACCCTTTATATGGGTTTCCTGTACCATTATAATGTCTAATCTTCTCTTCTGAAACTCTCCATTACTTCCTTTCTTTTCTCCATGACACTCAAGCCATTCACATTAATAGATCCAATACACAGATAAAACTTCCCCCTCCCAGAGCGATGTGGAGCCCCTTCTCCTGTCATAGCCATCTTGTCCTCCCTATTAGGGGGTTATTGACAGCTGGAAAAACTAATGCAATCCTCTTCCCAATGAAACACATGACAGACGTAGTAGCAGTGCAGCTGTGTGAAGGTTGGGATGAACAAAGATACTACCTTCACAAACAGTACCTATGTTTGTTAACCTTTTTTATCCACTGTGGAAATTTTGCAACTTTGCACCTTGGTTAAACCTTATTGGTTACGATACTGCCATCGAGCAAACCAGTTGGACCAACTACACTTTTCATATTTACATTTATGTATATTACAAATAGTAATGACCAGCATATATATATATTATATCTTTTCAAATTCAAGATCATTAAAAGCCTCAGTCCAATTTTACCAACAAAAAAAATCCACATCAATTTAAGTGCATTGTTTAGCATACCTGATGGTCTATAGAACCCCTTTTCTTTCAAAATATTTGAAAACTTCCCTTGCATCCAATGAGCAACAATCTATGTCATTAAACACTCACCATACACCACACCAGCGGTTTCATTGTTTACACTAATTGACAATAACAATAAGCATCATAATATAAAAAGACATCTACTCTTCTTTAACCATGCAATAGCAATGCACTACAAGATGTTTTGATACAACTCAATGTAAATGCCACACATTAAATGACCTAAATTTGGTGATGCTCAACAGAAAACGTTATTTATTACCTTTAAAAGATATGAATTTTACTCTAGAAGAAAAAGCTAATCCTGTACAACCTAAGCTAGGTGATATATTTTAATGCAACACGTTTGTGTGCGTAAATATATTTTTTTAATCTTTAATAACAAGATTTAAATTATGAATGATAATTATATAGTCTGCAATGTTGGTGCATCTTGTAAAACAATCTAGAAATGGTGTGGTATTTTCCTAGATCTTTCCTTTGAAATTCAGAAAGGTCCACAGGGTTTGGGGGTTCTATAGGCCAGTAAATATGATATATTTAAATTAAAGACTTAAAACACAGTGTGAACTATTCCCCTTAGAATCAAAGCTGTTGCTTAAAGGGGAGAGAGGCCTTGTTTGACTACCTGGAGAGTGACATTCACGTTTGGCGGTGCAGCAGTATTGTTGAAAATGTCATCCATGCTCTGATAAGAGGTCTGGGAAGGCTGGGACACATCAGACGTGTTGGACGGGACAAGCACCTGCTGCTGCTGGGTGTGCAGGAGCCGATTCCTGATCTGCTGCTGGCTCATCATTATACTGGCACGCTATAACAAGGTAATGGCTTAGTGTTGTACATTGTATAAATACAAGGTGATCAGTTTAAGTTATCAACTGTAGTACAGTGTACAGTGAAAAAATTGGAGCTAATCACTAACAACTTCTGGTTACTCAATTTTAAGCAGAATATTCCTTTTATATTGTTATTTGGGACCTCAATTAACTGTTTACTGTTTATAATTCTATATAGTATTATACATCATTATAAAAGTTAGCACTAGTGACTCTATTACCTATTAATTGTGTTAAGAGAGCAGCTCCTCTCACATTCAAACAGGAGTTGGGAATTTCCTTTCTTCCCTAATCATGATCAAATGGTCCTCAAACTGAACTCTTTCGCTCTCGCTCTCTCGCTCTCTCTCTCTCTCTCTCTCTCTCTCTCTCTCTCTCTCTCTCTCTCTCTCTCTCTCTCTCTCTCTCTCTCTCCTATTGAATTTGTGAAAGTTACTGCTGATGATGATTATGATGAATGCCTTGAATAAGTTTTCTATGAGATTTTGCTGCAGATGGACTTATGACCTACAGAAAGAGTTGGCCGTGACGATAATGTTGGTTTCCCCGCAGAAAACTGTGGGGTGTTGGGGCGCATCATGTGAGGTCCAAGACTCCCACCACCTGACCCTGCCACTGGACCCATGTTGGGAAACCGTACTGCTCTATGAGTGTAGGGCGGAGGGTAGTTACTGTGGGACTGGATAGACTGCTGAGGAGAAAAATTAAAGAAAATCAGTGAAAATGATGATATTTGTATGCATTCAAAATTATGAGATAAGTACAGTTGCAAATATGCCTTGCCATCATCTGTTTTCTTTCTGTGCCTTTATAGCCATTTGCAAAACAGGTTGTGACTGGCCAGTGGGAAGCTGCAGCATGAATCTGTCATGTGAATAGGGATTGGGGTGATGATAGAAGGAACTCATCAAAAATTAACAATAAGTCAGCAAGATAGGTGCACGCAATTTTATAGGGAGAGCGAAAGCAGACTTGCGTCTGAATAAGCCAAGAGCTTTTGACCCAAACAAGTTGTTATTCATGATGAAAACTGGCTTCATTACTCTAATTATGAAACAAAAGACAGGACATAAAATGGAAAGATTCCAGACAAACAACATCCAACACATAAAATTCTACTCTTTCCAGCAGCAAGGACATGATATCAGTACTTTGATAATCAATGGTTGAATAACTATGTACAATAAATGGGGAATACTATACAAATGAATGACAAAAATTACATATATAAATGACGAAGTGGCCAGGGAGCCTTTAATAAAGAGTGTGATTACTGCAGGACAATGTTGCTGTAGTGAAGGCAGCAACAAAATGTCCAAGATGTTTGAATGTCATTGAAAAGTGAGTTTAAGTTATTATGTTTTACCTTTGAATATAATACTCTTGTTCTTTTCTTTCTTGGATGTGAATCCAGAGTGCAAGAGAGGGCTAGTTTTATGAAGAAAATTAATTCAATATATAAGTAAACATTAATGGCAGATGATGGGAACCTACAGTGCTATAAGGGGGTAGAGGGCCCGTCCCCGTCACTGTGGGTGCTGCTGAAGTCTCGATGTCTGACATGAGGGATTTCTGAATCTTCTGAATCTCCATGAATTCATGAGCTGATGATGATGGTGGCTGTTGTGCATCTTCCAAGATTGACTCTGCATGCAACCCTAATTCCTGTACACAGGAACTGGCTGAAAAAGTCTTGGTCATCTGAAAAAAAGTTAGGGAGTTTGTCATGTGAACTGTGAACTAAGAAAATATTATCTAACTACAAGATACCAACTATTTATTGATCATAAAAAGTCATACCAACACTAATTGATCAACAAAATTAAGCACAAGTAAAAAAAAATGTTTGTAGAACTAACAAGATACACACCTCTAATATGTCATTAATAACTGTCTCTCGTAGATAATCATCATTGCTGTGTATGGTGTGAAAGGAGGAAGTAGCAGTGGTGATGGACGGTAAGGAGCCATCTGGAAAACTACTGCTCACTGTCCCCAGTACATTCAACTTCATAGAGTCTTTAAAGGAAGGCAAAGTATTGGTGGTGGTGGTGGACAAGGAAGGGGAGGACACAGACATTCCACTGTTCACGCCCATGGACACTGGACCACTAATGGAGACTGGACCACTCATAGAAGTCTGTACACTCCCAGAGCCACTCAAGTTGATGTTCTTCACTCCATGACCACTCTGGGAGGTTAAGGAAGGCTGGGAGGATACATGGCCTTGTGAAGTGAGGCTTGATTGATTACACATCATGGTGTGAGTACCAGACGTCCGCATCTGAGGACCCAAAGTGCTGGAACCTGTGCAAGAGAAAAATTCACAGTAGTAATGTATTTAAAAGATCAGGATAATGCACAGCAATGTTTACAATATACCAGATGATTTAAGAAAGAAAAGTTAAAAAATACCAAAACATGATTAAGATGGCATTATGATATAAATACAACTTGCATGATATGCAGGCCTTGGGGATGGAAGAGTAAATACTTTACAATTATAGCTGTCACATTAAAACAATACACTAAGGGTACATCTATACACAATGCATCATGGCAGTAACAGCAACACCCACCAGTGGAAGTGGTGACCTTGACAGAAGGTCGGTTTGTAAGAAGTTGCGTCAGGATCTCGGACTGGTTGTGTCCCGAAGTCTGCCAAGGTCCAGGAGTTTGCAACTTCTTTGCCAAGTCTTTTGGAAGCTTTTCTTGTGGTAGTCCTTGCGGATTAGCATGTTGGGAGGGAGCTTGGTTCTGGAATGAATTGTCAACTTTATACAACTGGACTCAGAACTTTATGGGTACTACAAAACTACTAAGATACTACAATACATCATACATCACTCAGGAAAATCATAGTATACATTAATAAGTGCTACTTCAATGGCATTAGTAAATTACAAAAAAACGTAAATACATCAAGAACTAAGATATGAGTGTGTGTATCTGACCGCCTCCAATCTGAACACTAAGTAAGAAAGAAAGAAAAAGAAAAGAGAAAGAAATACAGCATCAATCAATTCATTCTGGCAACTGGCAATTCCTTCATAAAAAATGGACTATAAAAGTGTACCTGAATCATTTATATTGTAGCTTTGTTATCAAAATATGACCATTTCCATATTTCTTGTGTGTTTCAAAAGGTGACTAACAGAACTGAAGATGAAAGACCAGAAATTCCCATAAAAAATAGCAAGAGATACCTTGTCATGTTCACTTGATCACATCACATCACAATGGACGACTCATTAAAGTTGAGTCTTGCCTTTAGAGATGATGGTAATGATAGAAAGTAACAGTCAATACAGATCAAAAAAAATGTTTCAGATGAAGTCTAAATTGACCATCTGGTAAACTGAGCCACTTGTCCCTTCAAATTCTTCCAACCCTAACCTCTGCCTTCCTGTCATGAAAAGTCTTGTAACACACATATTGTAGGTAATGGCAAGGTCATCCATTTGATGTTAAAGAAAAGGTCAACCTCATCAAATCCTACCTGAGTTATATGTACAGGTTCTCTTGCTAGGAGGGTGGCCAACATTTTGTTCTTTTCCCAGAGCTTTGAAGAACCTTGATTATTAAGATTAATTGTCATTCCTCCTCCATGACTCATTCCTCCTCCAGTGTTGTTCCCAAGAGGTGTAGGAGGGCCATGAGGCGTGGTGGGTCCAGCGTGGGGGGTGGGGGGGCCTCCGTGTGGGGTGGTGGGACCTCCGTGTGGAGTTGTGGGACCTCCATGTGGAGTGGTGGGACCTCCATGGGGAGTGGGAGGCCCACCAAGGGGCGTAGGCGGCCCTCCATGCTGCACTGGAGCAGGACTCATGGATGCAGGCGGGGAAGGTCCCAATAAACTCTCAAATGTCCCAATCATTTGCTGTAAAAAAATAAATAAATAAATAAATAAATAAATAAATAAATAAATAAATAAAAAACGTGACAAAATACTAGAGAAGATAAATTTCTGTAGCCTCCCCCCACAGACCTAGCTCTCAGAGGTCCTTCTGGATCACTTAATTTCCAAGTTTTCTTTGTTCTACCTCTCAAACACAACATATAACATTTCCCATGTCTACCCCTGACCCTGGGTATAACATTTTTCATGAAAGATAAACTAAAAGTCCACTTCATTGAATAGCTTGTTGCGTAACTTTTTCTGGTTACAAGCATACCAGCAGACTGCACTACAATACAACACTGTTCACTCTACCTGTTTATTAGGATTTCCATCATGTGCTTCATCACTTGGACGCTTGAGGCCCCTTAGAATGTTGGGAGGAGTGAGCAGGTCAGCACTACGAGGTCTGGGGGGCAACCCAGTATTGGTTGACTGAGGAAGGCTTGGTGAGGAGGCAGTCATGGTACTCAACGTGTTGGAGGATGACGTGGTGGAATTAGATGAATGTGGGCCACCACCTCCTCCACCACCACCCCTAACTCCTCCTCCTCCTCCTCCAGGACCACCACCTCCTCCTCCTCCAGTTCCTCCACTAACTCCACTATTACTACCAACTACTCCTCCACCAGCTCCTCCTCCTCCTCCACTTCCTCCTCCACCTCCGCCTCCTCCTCCTCCTACACTAGCACTTTCAGTTCCACCTCCATTGCCTCCACTTCCTCCACTAGTTCCAGTTCCTCCTCCCAGACCTTGTGGTGGTTTGAAGTCAGTGTTAATGTCTGGTTTCTTTTCATCTGGGTTTTCTCTCAGGAGCTGCCACAAATCATCCCTGTTTTCATTTTCATCATCGTCATTGAGCAGCTGGAAAGGTGAAACTCAAAATTAACCACTTTTCTTAATACCTCTTCATCAGGAATGTAATGTTCATAATACAGGTACGTCATTGATTTACAGACCATCAGTTGCTGGTAAATCAGTGCCATACCTGTATTATCATTGTTAATAACGAGTAATAAAGTCTACTAACACTGCACAATCTATTACTACTAGGGTCTGTGCTATTTTAGAATGTAATTACATTGTCAATGAGCTCTATCTACATTTGCATTTCTCCCACAATTGATACCATAACAATACATGTCTGTGGATTATTATATCTTTTGTAGTTATCAATATATTTATGTATTAGTATAGTGTTGGTAAAATGCATATATCAAAAAACTGATTTCCTCGCTTTTAGAAAATTTAAGCAAAGGGTACATGTTTTAAGGTTTAGAGTTCAAAAAGTCAATTAATTAAATGGATCATACGTCCATTTACACACCTTTCACACCTACATAATCAAGTTAATTGCAAATGTCAAATCATTAGCACCATGATCATAATGATGGGACAAAAAAAATGTCCATTTTTCAAATCCAACATGATCTTCAATATGACATGAATGAGAAATTGCTCACCTCTCTAAGCATATTGTTGTTGGCTGTAGAGTTGACTGATGGAGAGGGGCAAGAGTGTGGCTTAAAGTCCAGATGAGAAGGAACTCGTGAGATGAGTCGTTCAAGGCTGTTGTTCCCTTCACCACTACCTGCCATGGCTCCCTGTCCATCATCTTCGTCCTTCTGATTCAGAAGATCTTTGAGAATTTTATTTGAATTTTCTGAGGATATATCTGTCCCACTCTCTGGATGACTAAGAAGGTTCCGTAGCCGAGTGTTATCCCCGAGTGAGCTTACTCCCGAGTCATCTCCTGCCCCACCCGTGCTGCTCGGCCTTCCTGTCAGGGACTCGTCTAACACCGATCCTCCATTACCAGAGGTTCCTGCTAGCAATCTCTCAGCTGCTGCTGAGCCATTGCCTTCTTGGAAGGGTCTGTTCAGGAAAAGTTCATATGAGTTTTAACATGAATGTATATCTAAACATGATCAATCAAATATAGTTATGCAGTCATGTAGGAAGAGTGGTTTTAACACCTTCACTTGATTTGACAGCTCCCTTGTCAAATCTTACCCAATAATAGAATGTGTTGCCATAATGAAGCTCGCGTCCGGCTGGCCTCCGTCACTATCACGGAAATATTTAGATTTGGTCTGCACTCGAATGCAGCGGTCACCACCAACCTGAAACAATAAAAACATTGTAGGTGAGACAACTACACAGCACCCACCTACACCCACCTGGAACACACAAATACGGAGGTTCAAATTTCAAGCAGAGCTCTGTTTGCAATGCTCGCTCTCTCTCTCTCTCTCTCTCTCTCTCTCTCTCTCTCTCTCTCTCTCTCTCTCTCTCTCTCTCTCTCTCTCTCTCTCTATATATATATATATATATATATATATATATATATATATATATATATATATATATATATATATATATGTATATATATATGTATATATATATATATATATATATATATATATATATATATATGTATATATATGTATATATATATATATATATATATATATATATATATATATATATATATATATATATGTATATATATGTATATATATATATATATATATATATATATATATATATATATATATATATATATATATATGTATATATATACATACATACATACAGCATATATATATATATATATATACTGTGTATATATATATATATATATATATATATATATATATATATATATATATATATATACTGTGTATATATATATAAATATATATATATATATATATATATATATATATATATATATATATATACAGTATATATATATATATATATATATATATATATATATATATATATATATATACAGTATATATATATATATATATATATATATATATATATATATATATATATATATATATATATACAGTATATATATATATATATATATATATATATATATATATATATATATATATATATATATATATATATATATATATAGAGAGAGAGAGAGAGAGAGAGAGAGAGAGAGAGAGAGAGAGAGAGAGAAACGTAAGCAAGCAATCCAATGTAAACTGGATGTTAATCACCTTAACACGATACACCTGAGAAGTTGCCTGGCCTGACTGTAGAGTTTCCTTCAGATGGCCAGTCACTTTGGTGACGTCTCCTTGGTGGATGAGCTCAACGAAGCGCTCTTTTACTCTTTCCTGCAATAAATACCAAAAGTCTTGTTATCTCAAACACATTTTCACTATGTAGATGCAATCAATACATTATCTATTGCAAGACATAACTATTGCTTGTTCCTTACTCTATGCAGTAAAAATGCAATGGACTTGCTTTTGTGACTTTTCAAAAGAATTAAATAAAATACTGTTACATGCACTCATCTACTATTACTACTACTACTACTACTACTACTACTATTCATATTCATACATGGTGGTGCATTTATAAGTTTATAATTTATTTGCATTGTGCAACTTAAAAAAATAAATAAAAATTACCACATTTTCATGGCCCCAGATATCTGTAGTATACTATGTATTTATATACATATTTATATATTTCAATCCTTTTCATACAAACATACGTATATTATAAACAATGGAGCCCAGACCCAGACACTCACCCTACTGATGTACTGACTGTATTTGGGAGACACCCCACTGGCATCAATGGCAATGATGGTACCCTGGATGTCCAGCTTGGTGGTGAACTGCTCAACAGGGGTACCCTGGATGCGTTCGTTGGGAGGAATTCGCCGAACCAAACAAACTAGGCACTGTTGACCCTCACCTTCAAAGGATTCACTGTTACTTTTGTCCGCATTAAACGAAGGTAAAAGCAGTGCAGAAATCTGTAAAGACATGGCTACATTTAGTGAATCAAGAAGACATTGGTTATATTGTTGATACTTTCATCATTGTTGTTGATTAATACATTGGCACCTTTCAAAATGTGTCAATATATTAATGGAATAATAAAACAAATCTGATAAACAAACGTACACCTAATTCCACAAATAATGACCTACATATCGTACAGTTTGACCTTTCTTGCACATGCAAATCAGCATCCAAGAAAGATGGCTGTACAGTACTCAACCATAATGCTTAAACTCATTCACTCCTATTAGCATTTGCCCATTCAACCTGATCACACATTCATTCTGATCACATTCTACTCCTACTCTAAATAGATAACTTTTTTCAAACATTTTTTTGATGTAACCCTAAACCATTTCTAGTCACTTGTAGCAAAAGTTCACACACACACACACACACACACACACATACAAAAACAAAAGACAAAGACAAAAGTCCAGTTGATATTTACCTGCATATTCTCATACTGGGACACCCGTTGTTGCTTCTCTTCCATAGTCTCCTCCTGGTCATCCGGAGGCTTGACCAGGAGGCGACAGTTGAAGCTGCGGCTCCTAGAAGACTCACACGCTGATTCACTGGGCCAGCCTGCCGAGGGGGGAAGGGAATGGTTCCACATTTTATCATTTTACTTTATAATAGAAAAATTCTGTTCAACAATATATGTACTTATAAAACATGGTATACTACTTATCATACCATATGTATATCATTTACTATTTACCTAACTTAGAAATACTCTCCAGTCATGTGTCTGGTTGCATACAATTGGCACACTAATAAAAAAGAGCATTTTTTGATAGCACTGGAAAGGTCTGCTTTTAGGGCCACATAATATACATATGTGCACGCACGCACACGCACACACACACACGCACACACACACACACACACACACACACACACACACACACACACACACACACATACACACTTTTTGATTAGTGTGTAACCTACAGCACACCATCCAGTCACACGTGAAGGAAAAAAAAAAACTTATATCAACCCACAAGTAAATGATTGCTTACACACAAATGCACATCAATAAACATCTGAGTTAGAAAAATCCCCTTTAAAAACAACCATTGTTCTCAACACTGCACAAAAAAGCTAATACAAAGACAAACAACAAAAAAAGCAACTCAAACTGTGTATACCTATTGACATAAAAGAAGAGGAGAATTTGCTATGGTCTCCTACATGGATAATGTTGTAGATACTCTTGGCAGTCAAGTCCTCCGAGGTAAACTTGATGAACTGACTCACTTTGTCCGACACAAACTCAATTTTTCCTTCATAGCTTACAAGGAATATGAATCCATCGAGAGCCTGCAAAAATAAAAGGGGTGGGGGGAGTCTGTTAGCACCATCAGACGGGTGATCTTTTCCCAAAAATTACTTAGGATTCTAACCCCTAACTTATACAATTTGCAATCATCAACAAATGATACATTGCACTATTACAAATACGTACTTCATTTTTAAGTAGTCTATTACTCAACAATGCCTTTTTGTTTTGAAGGTGGGGTGGGTGGGTGGGGGTTGTGGAGGTGAATCTCCCTGATATCTAATTTGAGCCAAGGTGCAGGACATAGGACCATTGCAGTTGGGAGTCCATAGGAAGGAGACAAGGGGAAGAGGCAGAAGGCTTACTGAGGACAGTCTCTGGGCAACTGGGTGTGAGGATGGTGGCCTAAAAGATGCCTTTACTATCACTGATAATTCTCTGTACATGGAAACCATGCCAAACGTGGCTTCATATCAGCTGTTGAGCACCAAGTGAACTGCATTTGGTTGATGCCTCAGCATCTCATTCATTATCATGTGTCACACTATGAAGGTAACAGCTGCTTTTTCTTTCTATTTAGTTACTTTTTATCTATTCCTTTATTCCAGTTTTAGTATTAATTATCAAGCATAGTGTTTAATGTTATGTGGTCTCGAAGCCAAACCTGATGGAATGCTTCACTACTTTGCAAAGTACAGAAAAAAGGAGTAAAAGTTTTGTTCTATAATATGCAAATCATAGTTTAATGAAGTTTTTCTAAAATGTTAAACATTACATTGATCCTTAATGTGTTTAATTAAGGATATTTCAGTTTGACAGTAAAACTGTCAAAGAGTAGTTAGTTTTGGATAGGTTAATACTGTTTTCTAATTAATGTATAATCAATTATACACAGATTTTTTATTTTCAAAATATGATTCAGTAGAAATTATGGAAATATAATTATTCTTTAGGAACGGATTTTTTAATTCCCTGATTTCATAACCGCTTTAGTGTAACATTTACTATTTTCCTTACTTTTCATGCATCTTTGACTTGTAATTTTTACTGTATGACATATTTGCCAAAGTCTCCTGTTTTATACTTCAAGTTACCCCTCTCCTCGACCTTGAAATCCATATAACCTTTGTTTTCAGTGATTTCACTGAAACTGTGTTTTCAGCCTTAAAAGCCTTCTTTATAACAAATGTGTTTATATACTCTTTTAATGGTTTGTTTGTAAATGAGAACCCTGACCACCAGCCATTAGCAGTGTCACTTTTCATCAAGCAGTCACAACAGCTGTACTCACATTCCTGTTGTCTCGGGTTCGATCCCTAGCATGTTAAGCCTGGCAGCTGAAAACTTTTTATGCTCTTCCTTTCCAAATAAACAGTCATGGTTTCTCAAAATTTGAGTGTCATAATAGTATGTAGCAGAGTGATTTATCTAGAATAGCATGTTGAGACAGACAAGATGTACAGAGTAAGGCAATATATACAGAATAGGGCACTAGTTAACCATAATTCTAAGAAAACAAAGACACAATGGTTCATGAAATATGATGTGTGTGTGTGTGTGTGTGTGTGTGTGTGTGTGTGTGTGTGTAATCACTGTACTGGTCTCTCTCGAGACAGCCGGCCGTCCCCCTATGGAAAGAGCTCAGAGCTCATACTGACCAATCTTTGGGTTGGACCAAGACCACTCACACACAACACACTGTGTGTGTTGTGTGTGAGTGGTCTCGGTCCAACCTAAAGATGTATGTGTGTGTGTGTGTGTGTGTGTGTGTGTTTATTTACCTAGTTGTAGTACAGAAAGGCCTGAGCAACACTCGTGTGGTCCTGTCTCAGAATCTATATTTGTCTAATTTGATAGTTGGTGTGGGAGTGGTGGTGCTTACAATCTTATCATGTTAAGTTGAAGCTCTACGATACACAATAAAATGTCCAAACTTCAGATACTTCTCCCCTTTGATAACTTGGCATTGTTTTGATCAAGATAACGTATTATTACTTTATGAATGATTACTTTCTTCAGTTCATCATATGACCCTTTTAATAATTCAGAATTTCATCAACCAAATAATGTCTCATACTGCAGTTTGATCCCATGATGTAATGACAAGTTATGTATATAAGACTTAATGACAGTAAACTTTACCTATACATGTAATAATGATATAAATTGAAGTGTTCTGTGTCTCATGACGAAAACTTGGTATGCATGTATGTCCCCAACAACTATGTACAGGAGTGACACATCTGGAGTAACAGGTAATAAGTTTGCTATATCACATGTGCGACACTCATGTAAAAAAATAAAATAACGGGTGTTACCTAGGGCCAGCCAGATGAGTGGGGCTGAAAACATGTGGTGGTAGGTAGGTAGGTAGATGTGCCCTATTAGCAAACGGTATATGATACAAGCGTGTGTTGGGGCGGAGGCGGGTGGGGGAGGCGTGTTGCAATGAATATGTGCAGGCGTGGAGGGGAAAAACAGACCTGGCAGATAGGTTTCCTCTGAACAGGTGTGTGAAGTGAAAAATAAGAGTGTGTGTGTATGTGTGTGCGTGTGTGTGTGTGTGTTTCCCATGAGCAGGTGAGAGCAGCGGTGAGGGGGTTCCAGTGCCTCTCCCGGGCCCGCGCCGCCGACCCTCCCCACCACCTGCCACCACCATCACCATCACCTCCTCCTCCTCCTCCTCCGTCACTGCCGCCGCCTCCCCTGCAACTCACGCTCCCGCAATGATGAAGGGCAGACCTTATGGGCTGCACAATAACCCTAGTGTGGCGTTTATTGGTGGTATGATGTGTCGTTCTATCTACGTTACTAATGCTACTATATAGTCCTACACCAATCCAATCTATGTTATCTGTCTTCCATATCACATGCCACCACGACGTGATTCAGCGTTTCTTGGCGAGCTTTTGAAATAAATAAACTATATAGATTAACAGGTAGATACAGGTATAACTAATTGGATGGATATGGTTTTTTTTTCTCTCTTTTTCTTTTCCTAACGTGACCGACCGCTCGTTCTTGCCCAGCCCTGGCTAAGTCAAAGGGGAGTTTGGCAATATATATATATATATATATATATATATATATATATATATATATATATATATATGAGGGAAAATCTGATTAAAGTTCGTGAAATATTATTAGTATATTGCTGGCACTACCCTGTGTGTGTTTGTGTGCGTGTGTGAGTGATGGTGTGTGTTTGTGATGGTGGTGCTGGGTGGTGGTGAGTGGTGATGGGTGGTGGTGGATGGTGATGGGTATGGTGATGAATGGTGATGGGTGGTAACTATTGGTATAAGGTACAGGCACCTCGAGCAGTAGGGGTCCCAGGCGTTGAGTGGGGAGCAGTGAAGGCCTCGATGATGACACTTCTCCCTGCTGCAAGGCAGATTCCCCGACTCCCTCTGTGGCCTTGATGCGCCGGATCTTAAACGCAAACACTCCACATTACAAGACAAATTACTCACATACATATACATACATACATACATAGCACTGGTGACACACACACACACCCACCCACCCACACACACACAGGAGGAGGTGGTGGTACTCATAAGAAAAGTTTGGAGAAGGTCGATGGTTGGCCTTCAGAATAGAGATGAATATGAAAGTACCGATTGCTTGATATTTAAACGACCGACACGCAGAAAATGATAAATATATACTATAGCTAAAATAGAACTAATGAAAAAAAAACATACTTAGCATTAAACTGAACACTTGCAACAGGTGTATTAAAAGGAGAGGGAGAGAGAGAGAGAGAGAGAGAGAGAGAGAGAGAGAGAGAGAGAGAGAGAGAGAGAGAGAGAGAGAGAGAGAGAGAGAGAGAGAGAGAGAGAAACTACGAAAAATTACATACAGTACACACACAAAAAAAAGACGAAACTTGAAATGACTCACATACTCCAGACGTCTGACTAATGTGTAAGTGTAAAGTGAATGAAATGAAGGAAGCAGGAGTGAATGAAATGAAGGAAGCAGGAGTGAATGAAATGAAGGAAGCAGGAGTGAATGAAATGAAGGAAGCAGGAGTGAATGAAGTGAAGGAAGCAGGAGTGAATGAAGTGAAGGAAACAGGTGTGTATGAGCTGTGGGAAATAAAGAGTGATGGGCATGACTGAACGACAGATAGACAGACAAACACACATGGGAAAATAGTATCTGATTGCAGAACACCAGACAGGAACGATCTGACACGTGTGGACAGTCAGATATGTACAGGATGCATCTGACAGGTTTGGAATGCGGCAGACAGGTGTAGGAAATGGCAGGCAGGTGTAGGATGCGATAGATGGGTGTAAGATGCATCATACACGTGTCGTATGTGTCAGGCAGGTGTGGGGAAGCGGTCTGACAGGTGTGGAGAGCATGGGAGGAGAGGAGGCAAGGTGTGGTCTGCTGGTAACCATGGCTACCACTGATGAAACTGCTGGGAATAGGCCAACACGACACGGCCGACAGCCAGCCAGACAGTCAGCTAGTCAGTAAGTCAGTCAGTCAGTCAGATAGCCAGATAGTAAATCAATCAGTCAATCAGTGAGTTAGTCAGTCAGGCAGTCAGGCAGTCAGTCAGTCAGTCAGTCAGTTAGTCAGCCAGCCAGCCAGACAGACAGGCAGACAGGTAGCCAGCCAGCCAATCAGTCAGTCAGCCAGCTAGCCAGCCAGCCAGTCAGTCAGTCAACGTGTCACAAGCCAAGTAAATAGGTGATTGACTGGAGAACTTAATAAGTCAACCAGTCAATCACTTACCAAAGCAGCCCAGCCAACCAGTCAACTAGTCCGGCTACAAACCTGTCCACAGCTTATCAGTCAAATCTTAGTCAACCACATCAAAGTCAGTTCATTAAGCCATCAAAATAATGAGTTAGTAGTTGAGTGAGTGAGTGAGTGAGTGAGTGAGTGAGTGAGTGAGTGAGCCAAGTTGACACCTTCAGTATAGGTAGGAGTGCTCAGGCTTTACAACATGAAGGAGGAAGTGGTGGAGCTGCTCATACACCAGAGTTACTCCTCCTTTTCAGCCTCATCACCAATACCACCACTTTCTTATTCTCGCGACCTCACCACCAAGGGTATCGTGGTGGTATTTCCCAGAGAGAGAGAGAGAGAGAGAGAGAGAGAGAGAGAGAGAGAGAGAGAGAGAGAGAGAGAGAGAGAGAGAGAGAGAGAGAGAGATTGGTAGAAGTTGGAGGAGGTGTAGGGGTAAGGAGGAGTAAGGGAAGCGGGTGATGGTGGTGGTGGTGGGGGTGGGGAGGGTTGTGGTGGTGGTGGTAGGGGGTGAGGGTTTGTGGTCGTCATGGCAGTCACGATCGATGGTCCCACTGCCTTCATTATTCTCTCCTACACCATCCTACAGTATCCTTCACACTCCTACAGGACTCAATATAACATGTATACTGTTCTACATCATCTATATTAGTACGTATACTATTTTATATGATTAGTCCTCCTCTTCCTCCTCCTCCTCCTTCTTAAATCCCTCAATATAGACGCTGGTATATAATTTCCCCGTCACATCATTATTGTTCATTATGCATCATTATTTCTTTACATTCATGCGTCATACATTGTTAGGCACCAACCTCCCTTGGCACTAAGACATCCTACACTGCGTTTTACCATCCTACACCACGCCGCCTTCCTTCACTAGAGTCCTACATCCTACCAAAAGACTGTCATTGTAGTAGTAAACCTGAATCCTATATCCTTTGAGAGCAACACTCATTATCCTATATTTTACCACAGAATCCTACACCTCATACTATGAAATCTTTGATGAATCCTTATAACTATGCTGGGGAATCCTACGAATCCTACGCAGCTTAAGTATTTACCTCCATCATTCCTACTACACTCAAGACCAACACTAATTACTTTAAGGAGAAAACACGTGCATTCATTAACTTACATTCACCCTTATGGCTAACACTAATGATGGTAATGAGTTATCCTACGCTGGCACGATTTACTTCATGCTGCTGCGCCATAACTCCCCCAACCCCCCAACCCCCCAACCCTCCACACCATACACCCACACATCTCATTCCCCGACCATCCTCCCTCAACACAACTATTACCACCCACAACCTCGACAAGATTACCATCAATACACACACATCACTCTCTCACACACACACACACACACACACCACACACACACACACACACACACACACACACACTAATACTACACCTTCATCTCCCAATAAGTCGACTTTCAACAATGATGAAGGAAAGAAGGAAGGAAAGGAGGAAGGGAGGAAGGAAGGAAGGAAGAAAGGGAGGAAGGAGAATGAAGGGTTTCTTTTTAAAGGAGGGAGGAACCTTATATACATGTTACGTGGGGGCGAGGAATGACTATTGTGTAAGGGCAGGAGTGTATGGGTGTGTTCTATACTTATCACCAGCATACTAAGGAAGAAGGGTAGTGGTAGTAGTAGTGGTAGTGGTGGTGGTGGTGGTGGTGGTGGTGGTGGTGGTGGTGGTGGTGGTGGTGGTGGTGGTGGTGGTGGTGGTGGTGGTGGTTCGTTGTGTAACTTATTCATTAACAATCTTGTCGTACTGACTTACCTATACAATTTCCTTTCCCTCCTCCTACTCCTCCATAAACCTTCCCCATCCTTCTGTCAACGCCGGCTTGGTATGTAAGAGGAGGAGGAGGAGGATAAGAAGGAGGACAAGGAAGCAGATGGAGGAGTAAAAGAGGAAGGAGGAAGGAGATGAAAGACAGCAAATGCAAGTAGGTAAGTAAGACTACATCTGCTCTGTCTACCACCTGTCATCCTGCTACCTTCATACCATCACCTGCTGCCACCACCACCACCACCACCACTATAGCTTCTACAGTCTTCAAACCACCACCACTACCACTACTACCACCACCATTACCATTACCATGCATGTCTTTCCTTTCAGTATAAGATTACCATATACTCGTCCTGGTCACCCACCCCCCTCCCACCCCACACACACAGCACAATCTCAACGCCTTCCCTATCTACTCTACCTGCCCCTCATCCCTCACCCACGTGGTCACCTTTCTACCACGTGGCTACAAAAAAAAAAAACTACAAAAGACACGTGTTCATTTTCTTCCTCCTTGTCACAAAAATATATATAAATAAATAAAAAAAAAACTACCTCAGCCCCATGTAACTAATCTTAACAACCAAGCTCGTAATAGAACCTCTAACGAGCTATTAGTCTATTACATTCCTAAGAAGTCAACCACAGTCTTTTTCAACGCGTTCATCAGTTCACGTCAGTCTGGGCAGAAGTCAGGCAGAACGCAAAACACTCGTGAACCAATTAGTCCTCCTCCTCCTCCTCCCCCTCTTCCTCCTCCTCCTCCAAGCTCAGAAAAAAACTTGCACATCATCATAACTCCATTTGTCGACTTAATCACCTAAATGTTTCTGAGGGTGAATTCAACAGCTGCTAGGCATGTCTACAGCTGTGTATGTATGTATGTATGTATGTGTGTGTGTGTATGTATGTATGTATGTATGTATGTGTGCCTGGAGGAGGAAGAGGAGGAGGAGGAGGAGGAGGAGGAGGAGGAGGAGGAGGAGGAGGAGGAGGAGGAGGAGGAGGAATGTAAGATAGAGAAAAAGGTTATGCTCAGAAAACCCAAAACATTCGCTTCTCCTCCTCCTCTTATCTCCTTCTTCCTTCTCATCCTGTCTGCCATTTCCTCCTCCTCCCCCTCCTCCTTTTTCTTCTTCTTCTTCTCCAGGGCAGCAGCGAGGCTCGGAAGGCGTGGGGGTCGCAGGGGGGGCGGCGTGCCATGACCGGTCATGTGCCGTGGGTTGCCATGGCGACGGTAACGCGAAGCCCCGTTGTGAGAGGCACCGTCCGGGGGTTACTGCCCCCTCGGTTTCCTACTCCTCATCCTTATCCTCATCCTCTTCTATGTGTTCTTGTTCTTGTTCTTCTTTTACTTCACCTTCGCCTCCTTCTCCTCCATCTACACTTCCTTCTTATCCTTCTCTCCTCCTCCTCCTCATCCATCTGCACTTCCTTTTCATTCCTTAACCTCCTCCTCCTCCTCCTTCTTCACTTTCCTATTCTTATAAGCTTCCATGCCTTTCATATTAATTATTGTTTTTTCCTTTTTTTTATTGTTTTTAAATCTGCTTCATCCAGATTAATTATTTTGTGTGTGTTTGTATTGCTTTTCTTGTTTTCCTCTTCCGCTTATTCCTCCTTAATATATTTTGATTATTAATTGATTATCTCATTTACTTATTTCTATTTTATTTTATACAATCTTTAATTTCCTGCTTCCCTCCTTCTTTTTCTTCTCCTCCTCCTCCTCTCCTCCTCCTCCTCCTCCTCCTCTTCCTCCTCCTCTTCTGCTCATTCACCGTTTTTCATCGACTCCAAGAAATCCTCACGAGTGCAAAATTATCCTCTGAAGTGTGTGTGTGTGTGTGTGTGTGTGTGTGTGTGTGTGTGTGTGTGTGTGTGTGTGTGTGTGTGTGTGTGTGTGTGTGTGTAAAACAATATGATAAACAAATCCCGCTTAAAAAAATAATAAAATGGGAGGAATAATTTTTTTTTTCTAACTACGTGTATGAATTTTTTTTTGCTTGCATCTTATACTTCATTAGAGTTGAGATTCTAAAATTAAATAAACTTGATTTTTTAAAATTTTTTTAAGATATACATAAAAAACATCTTTGGGGTAAGGCGCAAAAGAGAGGGGATAGAGGGAAGGAGGAGGGAGGGAGGGAGGAAGGGAGGGAGGGAGGAAGGGAGGGAGGGAAAGAGGGGAGAGAGGTTGTTTCTCTCTTTCTGTCCTAAGTCAACAATATAAACAGACCACAACGTCACCCCTCCTCGTCTTCTTCCTCCTCCTCCTCCTCCTCCTCCTGAAGATTCTACGCAGAAGACACCCCATTCCTCTTCCCCCTCCCCTTCTCTCCTTCCTCCCCATCACCTCCTCACCCCTTCCACCTCCTCCTTCATCATCCCACCTTCACCCTCCTCTTTTAACCTACTTCTATCATCCTTCCTGCCTACCTCCCCACCGGCCTGCTTGCTT
>JAPQNM010000017.1:10753495-10765995 GCA_029783475.1 Metacarcinus magister | reverse complement strand
TGAGAGAAAGCGAGAGAAAAGAGGAAGGACAGGTGTAAGAAAGAGAGAGAGAGAGAGAGAGAGAGAGAGAGAGAGAGAGAGAGAGAGAGAGAGAGAGAGAGAGAGAGAGAGAGAGAGAGAGAGATGTCCTTGCCGTGAGTACAGGGCGACCACCGCTTACAAGGCCACTGGCGCACTCACCTCTCCCTCCCTCTCCCTGCGTCTCTCTCTCTCTCTCTCTCTCTCTCTCTCTCTCTCTCTCTCTCTCTCTCTCTCTCTCTCTCTCTCTCATCATACACATCCTTCCTATATTTGTCCCTTTTTTTTCCCTTCCACCAATCCCCTTCCTTTTTCCCTTCCCTTCCCCTGCCCTTCACCCCTTCCCTCCCTTCGCCTGCCCCTTCCTTCCCTTCGCCTGCCCCTTCAGTAGCCTCGTCATTCCTCGTGCCCAAGGTTGTCAAGTGTCCCTCATAACCGCTACAGAGAGAGAGAGAGAGAGAGAGAGAGAGAGAGAGAGAGAGAGAGAGAGAGAGAGAGAGAGAGAGAGAGAGAGAGAGAGAGAGAGAGAGAGAGAGAGAGCCACGCATCCAGATTACTATTACTACTACTACTCGTATCTACCTCAATAGTTAACTCCTTCTAATTATAACAACCTTTAACACCTGTCCTACCCTTTACTAACCCCTTTAACCCTTAACCTATATCTTGAAACCCTTAACCATACTACAACTCCCAAAAACTCCTAATTACAAACCTTTCACCCTATCCTACTACTACTACTACTACTACTACTACTACCCTATACCTACCATTCACCTGTAAACGAAGCCTTACCTGGTTCGCTTGCTACCTGATACCGCCTTTTATTATTTTTTCCCCTTTTGATCAGCTCGTAATATTAGGTTACCTTCAATCGGGTGTATTTTAAGCTTTACCGAGTGTATTTCATTCCCAGCAAGCAGTCTACGGGTGTGTATGTGTGTGTGTGTGTGTGTGTGTGTGTGTGTGTGTGTGTGTGTGTGTGTGTGTGTGTGTGTGTGTGTGTGTTAGGAGTGAGGGTGGAGGAGGGAGCGGAGAGAGAGGAAAATGCTGAGGAGAAAGAAAGAGAGGAGGGAAGAGAGGAAGGAAGGGTAGAAGGAGGAAAATGTTAAGAAAGAAAGAGAGGAGTGAGGGTGGAGGAGGGAGGGTAGAAGGAGGAAAATGGTGATGAGAAAGAGAAGAGGGAAAGAGGAGAAGGATGGAGAATGATGATGATGTGGAAGATGTGGTGAAGTGCTGGATGTAGATGTTGTGTGGTGGTGATGATGTGGTGTAGTAGTGGTGATGTAGTGGCATTGAACTGAACTGGTGGTGACAGGAGATAACTTAGATACAATTAGAAGACAGCCTAGCTAAAAGAAGAAGAAGAAGAAGAAGAAGAAGAAGAAGACGACGAAGAAGTAGCAGAGATTTGTGTAGATGATGTGAAGTAGATGTGACAGGAGGTTCATGGAAGCTAAATAGAGTCGTCAAGGGTAAGGCCACTGTAAACAAAGTGATGAAATGGGGGGGGGGTTAGTAGTAGTAGTGGTGGTGGTGGTGGTGGTGGTGGTGGTGGTGGTGGTGGTGGTGGTGGTGGTGGTGGTGGTGTAACACAATCAGAACATGTTTGTCTAAGTCCCTGCAACACCCACTCACTCACTCAACACCATATTGCGTCATAGTATTGCCTTCCTCTTTTGTTATTTCTGTTACTGATGTTTGTCTATTCCTCTGCTTTTAGTCTAGTCTATATTCATCTCTCTCTCTCTCTCTCTCTCTCTCTCTCTCTCTCTCTCTCTCTCTCTCTCTCTCTCTCTCTCTCTCTCTCGCCGAACAGGGAGAGGGAGAGGGAGAAGTGGGATAGAAGGGAGGAAGATAAAGTCATGGAAGGGAGAATGACAGGGTAAGGGAGGGTGACAGGGTGAGGCAGGGTGATTCAGGGTGGATGATTGAGGAAGGGTGTGGCAGAATGAGGCAGGGTGATGTATTGAGGTAAGGTAAGGTAAGGTAACGAGACAGGGTGACGCAGGGTGAGACAGGAAGTTATGGTGGTGTACGACCTTCACCTGTCCCGCCAGCAACAGGTGTGTGTGTGTGTGTGTGTGTGTGTGTGTATGTAGCCATGACGCAAGCCTCCTCCCAGCCTACCTATCACCCTATCTTCCTTTTTTTCCTTCCCTTCCTCATACCCTGCCTCTTCCCTACCTCCCTCCCGTCCTATAGCTCTTCCGCCTTCCTCCTCTTCCTTCTTTCCCACCCTTACCTTACTCTATCTCGCACATCTTTCTTCCAGCTGCCCTTCCCTCCCTCCCTATATACCTCCAAGTCGGTCTTCCTTCCTTCCCCCCTCCCTCCTTCCTTCCTTACATCCCTTTCTCCCATCTCATCTTTGTCTCATTTTTTCTCTCTCTCTACCTATCTAATACCTTTCTTCTATTCAATGTGGGGGGTGATATGTGCTACTTCCTGCTTATGGTATCTTTACACACACACACACACACACACACACACACACACACACACACACACCCACACACACACATAAACACACACACACACACATTGCACACATGACAACACTTATATCAAAAGGGATTAGTAAACAAAACCAAACTAATTCGACTAATTGACTCACATACACTAGATGAAAAAAGAAAAAAACTGGGAAAAAATAAAAAAAAAGACTTTGGCGGTAAAATAAAAAATAATAACGAGTTTCAGCAACTTTCAAATCGTGACGAACTGTAACGTGTGAGTGAGTGAGTGAGTGAGTGAGTGAGTGAGAGTGAGAGGACGAGGACGAGGCCGAGACAGTCCATCCGTCACACACTTTTAAAGCATAAATTCACTGGATAATATAAAGCTTTGAAACGCTTCTGACTTAAGCTTAACTATATGAGATCAATGTAACGAAGAAGAGGGAGGGAGGGAGGGAGGGAGGTTGAGGGGAATTGAAGAAGTGTATACATTATTATTTTGATTGAGGGAGGTTGAAAGAAAGGAAAAAAGGGAGAGAAGGGAAGGGAAGGGAAGGGAAGGGAAGGGAAGGGAAGGGAAGGGAAGGGAAAGAGTGTCTAAGGTATGAACAAGGCAGGAACAGGTAACACGTAACTACCTGATTCTACCTGTACTTTTGGGGGTGACTCACGCAACTCACGCAAACGCAAAAATATCAGTCACGTGGGAGTAAGTACGACTCTCTCTCTCTCTCTCTCATCTTTTTTTTTTTGACTGGTGGCTGACTGACTGACTGACTAGTGACTGTCGTGGGGTGAACGCTTCCTCCTCCTCCTCCTTCTCCTCCTCCTCCTCCTCCTGCAGTCACCCATTGTTAGCCTCACGACAGTTATAGTCAGGTCATAACCGTAACAATGGTTCCTCATGAGCACCCCAACATAACGTCACGTCACGTCACGTCACACACACACACACACACACACACACACACACACACACACACACACACACACACAGACCATATGCGGCGTTACACTTCACTGGGGAAGGAAAAGAAGAGAAAGAGAGAGAGAGAGAGAGAGAGAGAGAGAGAGAGAGAGAGAGAGAGAGAGAGAGAGAGAGAGAGAGAGAGAGAGAGAGAGAGAGAGAGAGAGAGAGAGAGAGAGTAAATAGAAAGAAAGTTGAGGTGAGAGGAAGGAAATAGATATAAGGAACAAGATGAGGGAGAAGAATGAGGGAGAGGAAAGGTGTGGAGGAAAAGAAGGAAAGGGAGGAGTAATTTCGTGACAGTGAGGGCGTGAGATTCATGAAACGAGGGGTGGGGGGGGGACGCTATTACACCCACACTATCATGCGAGAGAGAGAGAGAGAGAGAGAGAGAGAGAGAGAGAGAGAGAGAGAGAGAGAGAGAGAGAGAGAGAGAGAGAGAGAGAGAGAGAGAGAGAATACCTACAAACAATGTATACGTAGAAACTCCCACACACACACAGTAGAACGAACACACACACACACACACACACACACACACACACACACACACACATTGAACACCCATAACCCAACAACACAACACAACACAACACAAGGAAGGAAGAACACTCAAACACAAACACAACCTAACCCAACCCTAACTTAACCCCAACCCAACCTAACCTAACCTAACCTAACCTAACCTAACCTAACCTAACCTCACCCCTTCCGCTTACCTGGTTGACCGTCTGCTGCAAGATGGCGCACTTATCGGGCTTCACAGAGAGTGAGCTCATGTCAGAGGCGATACTGGCTTGAATCAGCTCGGCCAGTTCTTCAATGTGTGTGTTCTCTTGCTCACGACGCCGCTTCTCATTAAGGCACTTGTTTCTGTGGGGGAGAAAACGAGTCTCAATACCCGTGTGTGCAAGGGAGTGTGGTAGTTATGAGGGTAAAGGGTGTAAGGGAGGGAAGGGGATAGTTAAAGGGATGATGGATAAGGTGTGTAAGGGGAAAAAGGGGAGTGTGGAATGGGAGGTAAAGGGAAATGATAGCTAAGGGTGAAAGGAGTGTTAAGGGAAGGAGTGTTGTGGGTGAGGGTAAAGGGTTGGTGTGGTTAAGGGAAGGTAAGGGAAATGGGAGGAGGAAAGGGGGACATTATTAAGGGTGCTGTGTGTAGTTAAGGGAAGGTAAGGGATGTGGCAGGAGGATAAGGGGAAATTATATGAGAGAGAGAAAAAAAGTTAGCGAGATAGTTTGTGAAAATGTTCTTAACTTGAGTCAAAATATTCATGTAATACTGATATTATATTACAATACGAAGTTACCGCTATTACTACTACTACTACTACTACTACTACATACAATAATAATAATAATAATGATAATAATGATAATAATAATAATAATAATAATAATGATAATAATAATAATAATAATAATTCCGTTTACATAATAAGTCTTCCCAGTGTTGATTTTCGTGAGCAACAATTCTCTCTCTCTCTCTCTCTCTCTCTCTCTCTCTCTCTCTCTCTCTCTCTCTCTCTCTCTGAAAATAAATAATAAATCGTAGAAAAACAACAATTATTCACTATTAATATTTTAAAAGAACGGATGAATGTCTATAAATATCTCTTTTAAGTCGAAAAAAATACGGCCTCGTTTATTCCCTCACTCATTTTTCTCCCTCCTTTTTTTTCTCTTTCAAACATTCCATTGAGGCGCGTTCAGGCGGTGAAAATACTGTCCGAAAAATATATTATGAAATGAGTGAAGAAAAATATATTCCCCTGTGTGTGTGTGGTGTGTGTGTGTGTGTGTGTGTGTGTGTGTGTGTGTGTGTGTGTGTGTGTGTGTGTTTAACTCCACCATCACCATACATCACCTTTTTCCCCTACTTCATCATCACCACAACTCTCATCACCACTAATAAACAATAAAAATAATAATAATAATAATAATAATAATAATAATAATAATAATAATAATATCACCCTCCCTTCACACCACGTTAACTTTCCGTCAATTCTAATTCACGACAGGTAAACTCCCTCACCTTTAAGATTACGTCTCCTACCTTGACCAAACACCAAAAAAATATAATTAAATAACACCACCTTGGACAGACACAGAAGGGGAAAAGGAGTAAGGAAGGAAGAAAGAGGAGAAGAAGGAGGAGGAGGAGGAGGAGGGAGTAGCATTAGGTAAGAGCACAAGCGCGGTAAAAGTAAAGAGCAGTGGAGTAAGACTTAGAAGCGAGGCAGTAAGAGTAGAGAGACAGCAGCAGGGGGTGAGTATAAGCAGTAAGATGCAACTAAGAGCCAGGAAGGGAAGCTGTATTGGAAGGTATTGAACATGCACGGTGGCAGGCATGTGACAAGTTCGTTTAAGACAACATACATGAGCCGGACGCCGACCCCAGCTCCGGGTGTGACTGCAAGCAAGAGAAGGTCGGGATAAGTGTCAAACTAGCGCTACCTAACTGCCATTACTTACACACACACACCCCCAAGCGTCACCTACCCACCTTCCTTCACTTAAATTTACACCAAAGGATGGTTAGAAAATTTAAACACCACGCGTTATCTAGCCATCTTGCTGTACTCAAATTTACAGCAAGGGAAGTTGACGAAATATTACAGTGAAAAGCGTTATATCTAGTCACCTTCCAGCACTCAACTCTACACCAAGGAAAGGCTAGGAGGTATTACAGTAAGCGTTACCTATACATCCACCTTCTTGTATATCCGATTTTACAGTAGGGAAACTTTACAAATACTACAGCAAGCGTCACCTAGCAACCTTCCCCCACCAGAATGAATAGAAGGAAATGTTAGTAAAGAAACCTTAGCAGCAAATCCTCACACACAGTAAGTATTAATAGCTACATGTACACTCACTCCAATTCACAGCAAGGAAGGACATTCAAACACCAAGTATCTAAACACCATGTTAGCCACACACCTGGACTAAATCACAGACCACACCTGCGTTAATGAATCTCACAACACCTGGGTAAGAAGGTAAGCACTGACTTGGCCTACTGACACCCATCCCATCTAAAACATGATTAAGCAATGGCAGAGTATAAGTATTTTAGTTAAGAAGCATTGTTACTTAAGCTTATGTTGTGTGTTACTGAAAAAAAAACCCAGAAGACACACACACACACACACACACACAATATGGAAATTTGCTGACTCTGCGTAAGCCTTGAAGCGTGAAAGACAGACATATGGACTGACACACACACACACACACACACACACACACACACACACACACACACACACACACACACACACACACATTCCTTCCTACAGCACACTAATGTCATGCACAATAAAAAGTCATTACAATACAATAACCGATACAATAGCAATACAAAACGCACAATACATTATACAACACAAGTTCCCACGATACAGCGAGCACTACATCAACCACTATGCTGAGGAAACTATGCACTGGAAACACACACAAACTCATGCTAATTGTAGGGGGAAAAATATTACATGCAAAAAATAAATAAATAAATAAATAATAATAATAATAATAATAAAGTTAATAAGTATTTAACACACATAAGGTATACAGTACAAACACACGCACACACACACACACACACATACTACTAAAAAAAACCAACTATAGACTGAAGTGTAATTTGAATACGATCACCACCACCATCACCACTAGCACCACCACAACGAAAAATCAATACCACCACCACCACCACCACCACCACCACTGCTATCGTCATCATCACCAGCTCACCGTCACCATAACAATAGACAAATAGTGTGGAATCCTCACCTCCACTTGGGTCAGTGTACTTTAGGGCATGTGGAACTATCACTACTACTACTACTACTACTACTACTACTACTACTACTACTACTACTACTACTACTACTACTTCTACTAATTGTACTTGGTTGGAACACACTTTTTTTCACCATAATTTGCATGTCGCGAACGAGAGAGAGAGAGAGAGAGAGAGAGAGAGAGAGAGAGAGAGAGAGAGAGAGAGAGAGAGAGAGAGAGAGAGAGAGAGAGAGAGAGTCAGTCTTAAACCATCCTCTTTGATGTTGCCGTTATGATCCTATCTCCATATGTGTTGCGCAGTTTGTGTTCCTTGTTCGTGTGTTTCGTTGAGTCTATTCTACATCACATATCTTTCTCTTCTTTCTGTCTTTCTCTCTTTCCCTCTTTCTTTCTTTATTTATTTACCTATCTATGTATTTCTTCTTCCTTCTTTCTTTCTCTCTATCTTTCTTTAATCTCACATGTAAACTTTTATTTCTTAATGTTCGTCTTAAATAGTTTCATTTCTTTTTTTTTAGTTGAACTTTTTTTTTTACGTAACTCAAAATCATCAAGTTCAGTGTTATTTCTATCTAGTAATAACAGGTGTAAAGTTCTGATTCCTATAACGTTGCCTTCACCTACGTCTATTGTTTTTAATTCAAACAGCTTCGTAAGGAACAATAAACAGGTGTGCTGATGTTTATTCTTCCTTTTGTGTTCCTTTGTGTTTTGGAGTTAAGACTTGCACTTAATCTACCTTCTGTACTTAAGATTAATTTTTTGTTCTCTGTTGGTAGTCTTAACTGTATGTTTTATGTATTATTATTATTTTTATAGTTAGAGTATTATATTTAAGTTGTGTGTTTATACTAATGACACTAAGCTACCCAGTGCTCTTAAGATTAAATAACTTTGTGCATTGTACTCTAAAATATAATACATGTTCGTACTCTCTTTTTTATTTATATCAAACGTAACAATATATTAAAACTGTGTACTTTTTTAATAATAATACTAAGCTCTTAAAAATTATCTTACTATCAAAATACATCATATAATCTTTTACCATAGAAGTTTTATATAAAGTTAAGTCTTCCTTCTAATGTATCCACTAGTCCAACTTCTTTTCACGGGAATAATTAATGTACCTGTGTTCAGATAGATCTTAGGGTTAATTTAGTTTCTTGCTCCTCGTCGTAATTGTATTGTTTCATTTATATTCCAAGTTGTGTTTTGTTCTTAAATTGATTATGTTCATAGGAGTATTAGTGAACAGTGTTTCTAAAAGGTGCAATAGTTTGATGTTTATAAGAATAGTAATTGTTGTTTTTTTCTCTATACATTTTTTGTTTTAAAGATATGAGCAGCCAGGCAGCATTAAACTGTTTGTATATTGTTTAAGTGTGTGTGTGTGTGTGTGTGTGTGTGTGTGTGTGTGTGTGTGTGTGTGTGTGTGTGTGTGTGTGTGTGTGTGTGTGTGAAGCTGTTCTCGTCATATGGATTTTTTTCCCCCCCATTGTTTATCTATCTATATAATTATTTATTTATTCTACCAAACATGTTTATTTAGGTGTTGCACTGTTGCTTATGTCAGGGGATATTTGCACCTCGTTCACACACACACACACACACACACACACACACACACACACACACACACACACACACACACACACACACAGCTGTAACATCTGTCTGCCTTAGCAACAGAGAGCACTTCCATCAAGGACAAACACACACGCACACACACACGCGCTCACACACACACATATACAGGGAGAGAGAGAGAGAGAGAGAGAGAGAGAGAGAGAGAGAGAGAGAGAGAGAGAGAGAGAGAGAGAGAGAGAGAGAGAGAGAGAGAGAGAGAGAGAGAGCTGCCACACACACACACACACACACACACACCAAAACAAAAACACGATACAAAGACAATACATAGCGGACTTAAAAAAGACAAAACACAGATAAAACAAAAAAAATTTCAAAACAATACAGTAATTAACACAACATAACTACACAACAAACTCTAATTTCCTCTCTCTCTCTCTCTCTCTCTCTCTCTCTCTCTCTCTCTCTCTCTCTCTCTCTCTCTCTCTCTCTCTCTCTCTCTCTTACAATCTCGGTCAAATCTTCTCCTTTAACAATACAATAAAGTGTCGGGAGGAGGAGGAGGAGGAGGAGGAGGAGGAGGAGGAGGAGGAGGAGGAGGAGGAGGAGGAGGAGGAGGAGGAGGAGGAGGAGGATTGATTAGGGGATTACCGGGCGGATTTGAAAGGGAAAATCACATACCATGACTGTCAGAAGGTTACTGTACGTGTGTGTGTGTGTGTGTGTGTGTGTGTGTGTGTGTGTGTGTGTGTGTGTGTGTGTGTGTGTGTGTGTGTGTGGAAAACAGCTTTCAATTAAAGGTAAAAGTGAACTGAAAGTCACCACCAAGTTTGTTATTATTATCATTATCATTATTATTATTATTATTATTATTATTATTATTATCATTATTATTATAATTATTATTATTATTATTATTATTGGAGCTACACACCAAAAAAATGTACAGGTAAAACGGAACTTATACAAAACATACTATTACTACTACTACTACTACTACTACTACTACTACTACTACTACTACTACTACTACTACTACTACTACTACTACTACTACTACTACTCTCCCCCTTTCATACAAACAAAACAAGCACTAAGCAGCAAGCACTTCCTGCCCTGCACCGCCTCAAACCACACTCACCACCACTCGTTTTAACACACCGCCTCAAACACTGACACAAACACAAAGGAGTACAAAGGCAGAACAAACAGTAACACTCCTCTTTAACACCAAGGCCGTTACAGGAAAAACCCAAAAGACAACACAAAGAAAAACATATAAAAGAAAAAAGATAATAATAGTAACAAGGAAAAGGTAAGAAAAGGAAACTAAGAGACTAAAACAAACAAGGCAATGAGAGAGAGAGAGAGAGAGAGAGAGAGAGAGAGAGAGAGAGAGAGAGAGAGAGAGAGAGAGAGAGAGAGAGAGAGAGAGAGAGAGAGAGAGTGTGTGTGTAGGTAGTCGGGCATAACCATTGGACGTTCTGCAGGAAATTACAATGATATGATGACGTAAGATTTCTTGGTACACAAATTACGACGTTGTTATGGAACGAGACAAACAAAGAGAGAGAGAGAGAGAGAGAGAGAGAGAGAGAGAGAGAGAGAGAGAGAGAGAGAGAGAGAGAGAGAGAGAGAGAGAGAGAGAGAGAGAGAGATTTAAGCGTACACAGTTCTTAAGCTAACACCTGTAACACCTGAGACAGACAGGTAACATCAATACCACACACACACACACACACACACACACACACACACACACACACACACACATAAACAATAGTCATAAATATACATAACGTTACACACACACACACACACACACACACACACACACACACACATACACACACACACAGAAGGCGAATGGTACCACTTTTAGGTTGGTACTACGTGTATGTATGTATGTACGTAAGTATGTACGTATGTGTTGGTCTTGCACTGTTGCCACATCACCCTCGTGCCTCAACTCATCCGGTAAATATCGTACATCAGGCAACACACACACACACACACACACACACACACACACACACACACACACACACACACACACACACACACACACATACACACACACACACACTTTCGTCTATGTGTTCCGCCCACCAATACTTTCCTTTCGTTATTTCACACCTACCATACATAGCCACCACGCCCACACTACTACCATTATTCTAGTCTTATGGGTGTAGTTAATGGCAATGGGTGTGTAATGGTCTAATGGTAATGGTTGTGTGTGTTGGTTTGAGTGAGTGAGCGAGCGAGTGAGTGAGTGAGTGAGTGAGTGAGTTCTTTGTTCGTCCGGTATGTTGGTGGCAGTGATTACAGTGACGCGTTACCTGCCTCCTCACACTCACCTGACTGTGGGTGTGACGTCATTCTCTCTCTCTCTCTCTCTCTCTCTCTCTCTCTCTCTCTCTCTCTCTCTCTCTCTCTCTCTCTCTCTCTCTCTCTCTCTCTCTGTCTCTGTCTGTGTGTGTGTGTGTGTGTGTGTGTGTGTGTGTGTGTCTGGGGTCATTTATCAGCCCTTTTTAGCAACACTTCTAAGTGATATCGACAGACTCATTTTTCTTCTTTGTGTTGAGAAGCAAAGGGAAGCGTCACCACTCACTCTATAAATATATCACACGCAGGACTGCCTTTGTACACACACACACACACACACACACACACACACACAGACATATACACACACACACCACGTGACACAGTGATAATATGACCTTCACTTTTGGTGCAATGACCTTGTCTCTACTCCCCACAATCATGACCTTGACATTTCACGGAGGAGCAGCCGTGTACTGTAATGGTTAGCTAATGTCAACACGGCGGGGGCGGGGGCGGGGACTCCTTAGTTTAACTATATTACAAACTCTTAGTAATATCGCGGGAAAAAAAAGGAAAAAATTAGTTACTGAAGGAATGCGCCACGTGAAAGAAAGAAAAAAAAGTTACTAGAGGAATGCGTTAATATTACCAGCGTAAAAATATCGGTATTCCTGCTTTTTCCGATACTATAATAAACTACTACTACTACTACACACACACACACACACACACACACACACACACACACACACACACACACACACACAGTCTCGATCTAGTGACAAGGAGACTAAGTATGTAATCATATATTCAAGTATTCTACAAGTACACTCACATTACCACCACTAATAATAACCTTAATATAAGCGGCACCTGAATGACAAATGGCACAGGTAAAGGTATATACATTGTTATATTATACTTCCCATCAATACAAGTCTCCAGGTAAGACGCCGTTACCTGTCTTCAAGAAATGTAACGCTATGTAGGAGTGACGAACCTCAACATAGACAGGATACTCCCTTCCTGTCTTTGATTTTAGTTGTGTTTGGTGCCGTTAGATGTCACTACTCGTCACTGTCTATCACCTGTCTACCTTTCACCCTGAGCACTGTAGTTTCCTCTGTCACCTGTCTATATCTCACCCTGTCCCTGTCACCTGTCTCTATCTCACCCTGTCCTTCCTGTGTCACCTGTTTATGTCTCACCCTGCCAACTGTTTCTATCTCACCCTGTCCTCTACATCTTCCTCTATCACCTGTCTCTATCTCACCCTGTCCTCTATATCTTCCTGTGTCACCTGTTTCTGTCTCACCCTGCCAACT
>JAPQNM010000017.1:10748495-10750995 GCA_029783475.1 Metacarcinus magister | reverse complement strand
GGGCCCAGCCTGAAAACACACACACAAAAATAATGTTAAAAAAAGAACAATAAAAAGTCCTTCTAGAATTAACTGCAAATATAACACTAATAAAAAAAAAACAAGTATATAAGAAATTAATAAATCATTGAAATAAAAAAAAGGTCTTTCTTGAATTAACTGAAGATATAACACTAAATAAAAATAAATAAAAATAAAAATAAATCGTAAAAAAAAAGTCCTTATTTAATTCAATGCAAAATCAAAAATAAAAATGTAAAAATCAAAAGATAACAAAATAAATAAATATATAAATAAATAGTCTTCCTTTCCTTTACAATCCTAACACCTAATACTTATTTATATACACCAACAATAACAAGGCTAAACAATCATTCTATTACATACACATTATATATACGATTGTAATGTACTTATTTGTGAGTATAATTAACTATAAGGGTGATAAAAAAAAAGGGAGGATTTAAACCTCTAATACACAGGGTTCGATTCCACTACACGAACATCTAATACGCGGCGCATCAAGGCTGACACACATACACACATACATACATACATACACCAAAGAAAGGAATGTATAGGTGTGGTGGTGGTGGTGGTGGTGGTGGTGGTGGTTGTGGTAGTAGTAACAGATCTTAATGCAAACTACTTCATACACATCTAAAATTCTCTCTCTCTCTCTCTCTCTCTCTCTCTCTCTCTCTCTCTCTCTCTCTCTCTCTCTCTCTCTCTCTCTCTCTCATTCATGCACCACACACGCTACATTTCCCTTGACTGAAAAAAAAGAATAAATGCTGTGTAACAAAAGGTTAGGTTTTTTTTTTTCTTTCTCTTTTTCTCTTTCAACTGACGTATTTCAGACAATTAATAGTTTTCTTGTCTTTTTTCATTCTTTTTTTGTATCTAAACCACAACAAAAATAAAAAAATGCACTTTAAAGGGTTAGTGAAGAATTATTTGTTTCTCTCTTCCGTTACATGTGTTTCATTGAAGAATTTATACGTTTTTATTTTTTTTCTCTCTCTCTCTAAGCCTCGAAATTCAGACATAACACTCCAGACTGACTGACGCTTTGTGGGAGCATCTTAGGCACGTGTTGGGATGCACGTGTGTACGCCTCTGATCGTACCCTCCTCAAAAAAATAAAAATAAATAAATAAATAAATAAATAAATAAATAAATAAATATAATAAAAAACACATTTAATCTGTAACCATTTAAACCTGAGCCAAAACTTTAATCTGAACAGTCATGTGTATATCGTTGAAAACTTGACTTACAGTTTAATACAGCTTAATACAGCTTACAGGACGAGCGAGACAGTATATATAAGTAATTTTTTATAACATTTCAATCAGAATTCATTAGTCAGTGACGTGACTTGGCATAGAAGGAGCATTATAATACTAAATCAATTGTATTTACGAGGACACACAGCTGCAGGCGGGGCGGGGCGGGAAGGTGGACCGGTCTTAGATACATAACCTTTTTTTCTTAACATTGTAGACAGGATAAGCCTCGACACCAACATGCAAGAGCCGCGTTCAGGCAAGGTGGGAGGAAAAATGCATTACGTTCGTGTTGAAGGGAAGAAGTGAAGAAGGGAAGGAGGGAAGGGAAGGAGGGAAGGACAGACAGCTCCTTCCTTCCTCCGCCTTGCTGGACATTGAGGTGGAAGATGAGTGCAGACAACAGACTTCCGCAGACCACTTCACTCTAATTATCTCCTCGGGTCTAGGGTGTACTGAGGTGTATTTCTACCCTCACCCTTACCCCGTCCCCACCCTAAGCAATCAGTAGTGGGCGTGGTGTGGGTTGTTTCCCGTCCAATATGCTCTTATCAGCCAGTCAGCTTAATTTGTTTTCTTCTTTAAGTCTCTAATGTCGTAAGTAGTGGTGAGTGGTGAGTGGTGGGTGATGGGTGGTGAGTGATGGGTGGTGGGTGGTGAGTGTGGGTGGTGGTGGTGGGTGGTGGGTGTGAGTGGTGGGGAGTGGTGGGTGGTGGGTGGTGATGAGTAATAGTACTGGACGAAAAGGAAAGCTATGTTGTGGGTGAAGTGAAGGATCCAGCAAGGCGCCCGGCCAAACCCCAAACCGGTTTTCACGATATCCTCCACTACTACTACTACTTGGAAAAATAAATAAAATAATAATAATAATAATAAAATAAAATAAATAAAATAAAAAAGTTCAATATATCACACAGTTTATAGTATATTCACCACCACAACAACAAAAAAAGAGGAAAATTTAAAGTAAAACAAAATATTCTCTCTCTTCCAGTAATTCCACAACAGCAGTAACGTTAAATCCTGAGTGTCTCTTGTGCCACGCCCATACCCGCCCACACTACCTCCTCCTCCTCCTCCAGAGTGACAGTTTTGACATGCGCCGGAAGTCCTGAATTCAATAATCACCGTCAGCCCATCGGAAGCGGGACAACGTGACCTAAAGCAGTTTGTGGTTGTTCGGCCGCTCGTCAAGGCTAGTCCGGGCGTCG
>JAPQNM010000017.1:10740995-10743495 GCA_029783475.1 Metacarcinus magister | reverse complement strand
AGAAAGTGATGATGGTGATGGTGGTGGTGGTGGTGGTAATGGGGAGGGAAGGAGGAGGGGGGGGAGGAGGATGGGGAGAGAGAGGGGAGGGGAGGGGAGGGGACAGTCGAGTGATGACGTATACAGTTGAAAAATCCCCAACAATAAAAATTCAGAGGAAAATTTATGACGGAGGAGGAGGAGGAAAGGGAAAGGGGAGATGGGGAGGGAAGGGGAGGGGAGGGGAAGGCCAGACAAAGTGGATAGGAAGGAAAGGGGTGAAGGAGGGGAGAAAAAGGGGAGAAAAAGGGCAAAGAAGGGTGAGGGAAGTAAGGTGAGGGGGAAGGGAGGGAAGGCGTAAGGGGAAGAAAGGGGGTGAGGATAATAAGAGGAGAGGAAAGGGTGAGGGTAAGGGGAGCAAGTGAGTGGAGTGAGGGGAGGGAGTGAGGGGAAGGGGAGTAAGGGGTCGGGGTGAGGGGAGTAAGGGGAGGAGGGGAGGGGAAGGGAGGGGCATTTCCCAGCTCCTATGTATCTAAGTAGGTCACAGCAAGGCCAGAGTCGCTCTAGTATGTGATGATGAAAAACTAGGTTACCGGGCGTGCCTCCCTCCCTCACTGTCCTCTCTCCCTCTCTCTCTCTCTCTCTCTCTCTCTCTCTCTCTCTCTCTCTCTCTCTCTCTCTCTCTCTCTCTCTCTGCACCGCCATTACATTTTCTATTAGTCATTATACCACACCTTCATATTCACCATGACATACAAATTCAAGTCACACACACACACACACACACACACGCACACACACACTTACATAAAGGCGGAAAATATGTTAGTAGCATTTAAAAACCACCTTTGACACATTTAACTTGACACACCTGGCGCCCTCACCCTCTCGGACAGGTGAACCAAGGCTAATGAAGCGTGAGGTGCAGGTGTGTTGCAGGTGTATATTTCCACCTGATTTGCAAGTAATGCTTAGCTGGGTTACTTACAGGAAGTGACACTCTTACCTAAGTGATGTGTGTGTGTGTGTGTGTGTGTGTGTGTGTGTGTGTGTGTGTGTGTGTGTGTGTGTGTGTGTGTGTGTGTGTGTGTGTGTGTGTGTGTGTGTGTGTGTGTGTGTGTGTGTGTGTGTGTTTTGCCTGCCAGCCTGCCTCTTACCCCTTCCCTCCCTCTCTCCCTGTACACTCTCTTTATCACTACCTCCCTCCTCCTCCTCCTCCTCCTCCAGAGTCTCACTTAGCGACCACTCATCAGCCACTCTGTCCGTCGTCTTGTTTGTTTGTTTGTTTGTCTGCTTGTCTGTCCGTCCGTCTCTCTCTCTCTCTCTCTCTCTCTCTCTCTCTCTCTCTCTCTCTCTCTCTCTCTCTCTCTCTCTCTTTCACAATATTTCACTAATTTCCTTTCCCTCCACACCCTTTGTCGCCCCGTTGGAGAGAGAGAGAGAGAGAGAGAGAGAGAGAGAGAGAGAGAGAGAGAGAGAGAGAGAGAGAGAGAGAGAGAGAGAGAGAGAGAGAGAGAGAGAAGAGAGAGAAGAAGGGAGAGAGGGTGGGAGGGAGGGAAGCATCACATGGTAACTCATATCTCTTGTCATCGGTACGGCGCCTCCTCCTCCTCCTCCTCCTCCTCCCTCCTCCTCCTCCTCCTCCTCCTCCTCGCATCTGAGTCGAGAGGAGATAACAAAACTTCACTGATAATGTCATCTCCTCCCTTTTACCTGCCTTCCTCATGTTGCTTGTAGGCTGTTTTGCTTCCCTTCATTCCTTACACAATCACAGTCTGTCTACCTGAGTCTACCTGTGTCTGTCTCTTCCTTCCTTCCTTCCTTCCTTCCTTCCTTCCTTCAACAAAAGCAAAAGGACATGTTTAAAGAAGGAAGGAAGGTCGTCTGTCTGTTACACTCTATATAAAAATAAGCTTGTGATGTGTGTGTGTGTGTGTGTGTGTGTGTGTGTGTGTGTGTTATCATTAATTTAACTTTAACAACATCAACTTAGGTTAGGTTAGGTTAAGTTAAGTTAAGTTAGGTTAGGTTAGGTTAGGTTAGGTTAGGTTAGGTTTACTGTCATTAATATTGCTTCAGTCACGTACTTTGCTTTAAATATATACGTACACACACACACATGTACACCCATTGAACACCTGACACTCATACAAGTGTTCATACAATATTCACGAGGTGTTCAGTAGGAGTGCATCTGTCTTGCATCTGGCACACTTTGGTCATGCATTTAGATATGAAGTGGAAAGCATGCTAACATATCACACACACACACACACACACACACACACACACACACACACACACACACACGATACTACACCCTTGACCTTGAACTTGTGTGTGTCTGAAAGAATCAATGTCACACTTTATAACGGAATGAGAACGCAATCCACCTGTCTGTCTGTGTCTGTGTCTGTGTGTGTGTGTGTGTGTGTCTGCACGGTCATACATCACCTTCACACATTAAATAATAAAACATAATAGTGGGTCAACGTAACAAGGAGTGAGGGAGGTTAAAGAA
>JAPQNM010000017.1:10735995-10738495 GCA_029783475.1 Metacarcinus magister | reverse complement strand
TTACACTTCCGGGATTCGAACTCTTAAATCAACACCACCTAAGGCAAGAGTTGTAACCGCTAGGCCATGCAGCCCCTACCTTACCCTTTTTCACCCTGCCTCTCACCCTTCCCTTCCCTTACCTGCCTCACCCTTCCCTTACCCTGCCTCCACCTGCCTCACCCTTCCCTTACCCTGCCTCCACCTGCATCACCCTTCCCTCACCCTGCCGCCTTTACCGCCGCCACATCCTGCAGGGACACTCACCACCACATACCACATCCGCCACACACACACACACACACCAGGTATACCAGTCTACACCAGCCCCTCACACACACACACACACACACACAGACATACACACGCCCACATGTCACAGGTTCTTATTACATCCTTTACACACACACACACACACACACACATACACACAACCACTGACTCACTCAAACCAACATTAAAAGTGGTCTGGACTCTTACTCCTCCTCCTCCTCCTCCTCCTCCTCCTCCTCCTCCTCCTCCTCTTCCTCCTCCAATCACCCACCACATACTTCCTTCACTTTCTGATGTTCCCTCCTTCCTATCTATCTATATGTTCCCTCCTTCCTATCTCCCTTCTGATGTTCTTTCCTTCCTATCCTATCTCCACCACTTATCTCCATTCCCAATCTTCAGGCAATCAAATCTGGACTGGGCAATTTCCTGATCCTTCACTTATCTTTCAACGCAGTCAGTCAGTCCCTCAAGCGATCAATCAGTGTATGGATCTGTCTGTCTCTCCCTTTGGCCAATCACGTAAGGGGCCACTAGTCTCTCCGGCAGTGAGATGAAGGGAGGTCTTATTTGTGGCACCAATCAGTTCATATACACTAAGATGCTGAGGGTGTGATTGGAGTGTTACGGTTTTTTATTTGAACTAACCGAGCTAACCGAACTAACCTAACCGAACCGAACCGAACCGAACCTAAACTAAACTAAGCTAGAGTAAAGGGAAGTAACCAAACCTATAATAAACTAAACTAAACTAAACTAACCTAAATAAACTGAATTAACCTAATCTAATTTAACCTAACCTAACCAAAACTAATCTAACCTAACCAAAACTAATCTAACCTAATCTAACCTAATCTAATTTAACCTAAACTAAACTAAACTAAATTAAACTAACCTAACCAAAATTAACCTAGTCAGTGAAGGGGATGCTAACATTAACTGTAAATAAATAAACTCACTAAGAAAAAAAGGGAAAAAAAGAAAAAATGTGGAAATAAATTCAATTCAATAAAATATATAATATAGTTTCCGTCGATCGAGCCTCAAGGAATGTTAGTAAATCAATAAATAAAAAGTTGATGATTGTTTAAAAAGGTGAACGTGGTGTGAATTGAACGGTATGTGTGTGTGTGTGTGTGTGTGTGTGTGTGTTGTGTGTGTGTGTGTGTGGTTAAGTAACGTTAAGATCATATTTACACTCTTGATCTTAAACTCTGAAAATGTTTTATCGTGATGTATTTAATTTCTCTTCATTTATATATTCACTTTTTTTTCATCTAGTTTGCCAGTTTCTTTCCTTCACCTGAATGTAATTATCGTACAGATCATAATTATTTATGTATTTAAACATGTTGGAGATTTTCAATATATATATATTTTTTATCAGTTACAATTTTTTTTTAGATATATTTTTTAGGAGTAACGGCAATAAAATATGATTAAGAAACTATATATAGTATGTTGTATATGGTAGTTAGTTACGTACTGAAGTCTCCACCACAATCCATCTTGACACCAAAGTTATGAACGTTGAAAATCCTCTACACAGCAAACTTTTTTTTACTTTAAAGTTACGAACAGCAACACAAACACATAACTTGATAATAATTAGTACGTAACACAAAGGGGTACAACAGTGACTCCTTTAATCTCATACAACATAGATAGTGAATAGATAACTGTATTAGAGTTGAGTATCAATGCATTATAGTGTATTAGTATGAATATGTACAGAAGGTGAGTTATTTATTTTGACTTAACATACAACTTGCTTACATTGTGTTGTTTATCTCTCTCTCTCTCTCTCTCTCTCTCTCTCTCTCTCTCTCTCTCTCTCTCTCTCTCTCTCTCTTCTGTACTCTACAGTTTACACACACACACACACACACACACGTGTGTACCATAAGCATGTCTCATTTGGCTGCTCTGTATGTGTGTATGTTTGTGTGTATGTGTGTATGTGTGTGTGTGTGTGTGTGTGTGTGTGTGTGTGTGTGTGTGTGTGTGTGTGTGTGTGTGTGTGTGTGTGTGTGTGTGCGTGCACCAGCCTTTTAATGAGGATAACATATCAACAAAGCTTGTGGGAGGAGGGAGGAAAGTGGTTTGGAAGCTGAGAATATCTGTCAGCCCGTATTAAAGGGGGAGAGGGGAGGAAGAGGGAAGGGAGAGAAGAGAGAGGTGGGGGAGGGAATGGGGCGGAGATGGAAGCAGGGAAGGGGAGGAGGAGGAGGAGGAGGAGGAGGAGGAG
>JAPQNM010000017.1:10713495-10723495 GCA_029783475.1 Metacarcinus magister | reverse complement strand
GGCTGCCATCTCGGTATCAATGGAGGGACGGGTGGGCACCGTGCCACATGGAAAGTGTGTCAGGCGGGCGGAGGCTGGGCGGCTCACACCTGTCAGTGGGCGGCATCACGACGCACAGCGACCATCTTGTTCCTTTGCACAATACTTTACTGGCGCGTTAAGGCGGCCGTTGTGACGCGGCGCGGGACGAGCAGTGAGCAATGGAGGACGGCCGAAGTTAGGACTCCTGGGCGAGGCGCGGCGCCAGGCCGCTTCAGGCCACAACGAGAGCCAGCCCAGCCGCTGAGCTCAGGATGACGACTCCTGCACCACCCACCACACTACCGCCGCCGCCCACCACGCGCGCCCACTTGCCGCCAGCGCAAGCGCTTTCCCGCTAACCTCACGCCGACGCGCCGCCCCGAACCAGCCTCACCATTCCCTTCACCCGGCGCACGAGGCTGAGGCCACCCTGGCCACCCCGGCCACCCCGGCCTGCCTGCCCCGCAGAGGGACGCCTGTGCTTCAGGCAGAGGAGGCGGAGCGGATGGCCGGCGGGGCGCATGCACGACATCATGCCTGCACACCCCAACCTGCCTCACCACTCACCGGACCAGACGCTGCTCCTCCACAGGTGCCCAGCAACACCTGCCTCCACACACACACGTCCCGTCACGTGGCTTGGGAACCAGTCCTGCCCTGGCCCACTTCACGTAGGGCCGAGCAGGCGAGGTGGGAAGGACCTTGCTCTATCCCTTCCTGGATAGGTGTGATGTGGGAGGGAGGGGGGAGGGACTCCTCTCAACACCTGCATACTTGAGGCACCTTCAAAACTCACCCCGAGACGCACTCAACAATGCTTGCCTAACAACCCTCACAACTCCACTCATGTTACTGTCCAATAAGTTGTATGTGAGTGCTGCCGCGTGGCTCACCTCCCCCCCCCCTCCCTGTCCCTTCCTTCACACCCAACACCACCCCCCTCCTCCTCCGCCCCACCCCGTCCCTGTTACCTGAGAGCGGCCAGACTGTACGTTTCTCCACAGATCAATAATGTAGAGGACAGACACCACACTCGTCCCCTCCACCTTGCAGAGTGTAAGTGTAAGTGTGTGTGTGTGTGTGTGTGTGTGTGTGTGTGTGTGTGTGTGTGTGTGTGTGTGTTCTTACGCAGTACACTCAACGAAAACAAAACAAAACACCATCACCCAACCAACCAACCAACAAACAAACAAACAAACACAAGCAAAGCCAAGCGAGAGTGTTGTGAGTCAAAAGTGAAAAGATATAGAGAGACGTTCATTCCTCCAGCTGTTTCTCTCCCCTCCATCCCTCCCTTCCTCCTTCCTTCCCTTCCCTTCCTTCCCTCCCTCCCTCCCCTACTCTACCGCTATCCTCCCTGCCTTTCCCTTCGGCTGCCCTCCCTCGCCCGCTGCCCTGCCCCCTCCCACACCCTAACGCGCTGTGACCTTGAGAGTCTCCCCTCCTCCTCCCCTTCTCCTCTTCCTCCCCTCCGCCCTTGACCCTGAAGGAACGGGTGGACCTACTCACTTTAATCCTTGTCTCCCTCCCTCCCTCTCTCTCTCTCTCTCTCCTCGCCTTCTCACTCACTCTTTTATTTGTTGTTATCCTCCTCCTCCTCCTCCTCCTCCTCCTCTTTCTTAAAGGTTACTGGTTTACTGTCATACTAGTTGTTGTATTATTGAGAAAGTTAAAGGCTAAAGAAAGTAATAGAATTCTTGGGTTGATCAAAGTCTCTCTCTCTCTCTCTCTCTCTCTCTCTCTCTCTCTCTCTCTCTCTCTCTCTCTCTCTCTCTCTCTCTCTCTCTCTCGCTCTCGCTCTTACAGAAACACCTGAATGCGGAAGACACATAGAGACAAGAATAAAGTTGGAGGGAAGAGAGAGAGAGAGAGAGAGAGAGAGAGAGAGAGAGAGAGAGAGAGAGAGAGAGAGAGAGAGAGAGAGAGAGAGAGAGAGAGAACACAATTAAATCAAAACTTACTAACACCTCCACCTGCTGCTTTGCTTCCACTCTCACCTGTGTCTCACCTGTCTAATTACCTGGAGTTAGTTCCTTGAGGCCACAGGTATCGCGGAGGACAGAGGTCACCTGATGCTTACCTGTGGACAAGAGAGGAAAAGAAAATATTAATTCAATGACTAATAATACTTCGAGGAAAACTATAAAAAAAAAAAAATAAATAAATAAATAAAGAACATTAATTCCAGGAAAACTAACTATATATAAAAAAAAAAGTTAATTCAAAAACTAATAATTGAAGGAAAAATATGAAAAAAGGTCAAGACAACATACATTAATTCAAAGACTAATTAATATCTTCAGGTATAACCCTAATAAAAATTTACACACCTGCTCTATAATTACAGTGGAATTAATTGCCTTGTATTCCCCCTTTGTATGTAATGACAGTAGGAATTATAGATGAAATTATAGCCGAGTTTTGTGAGAAGAAGAAGAAGAAGAGAGAGATACTATACTACTACTACTACTACTACTACTACTACTACTACTACTACCACCCACCCTGGACACACCGGGATTTCACCGTAAACTGGAATTAATTACCATACTATTTACGAGTCACCATGCAGTCTTCTTCTTCCTCCTCCTCCTCCTCCTCCTCCTTAAAGTCCACTTCTTCCCTCTCTTCCTTCCCTCAACTCCTCTTACCCTCCATCCCCTTCATTCCGTGTTCCATCCATCTATTCACTCTCTTATTCACTTCCTTTGCTAACCTAACCTAACCTAACCTAACCTATTCTTTAGCTTCCTCTCTCTTCTTTTCTTCTCTTCTCCTCAACTCTCTCCTCTCCTACCGTGGGTCTCTTTCTACGCTGTGCTGTCAATCTAGAGGAGAATTGAGCTTAATTCCGTGTCATGCAAGTCTCTGTTCGGCTTTACTTGGCGGAACATGAAAGTTAGAAGGAGGAGGAGGAGGTCAAGAGTATGAATTATTTTATTTATAACAAGTAAGTTTATGTTTCTTTAATATGTGACACTTTCTCTTCAGACTCATCATAACAGGAGAGAGAGAGAGAGAGAGAGAGAGAGAGAGAGAGAGAGAGAGAGAGAGAGAGAGAGAGAGAGAGAGAGAGAGAGAGAGAGAGAGAGGTAGGTGTAGGTACCCAAATAAAGCCACACACACACACATACCTTTAGAGGCGCTACCTTCCCTTAATTAACCAAGACCACGCTTGTTTCCATACCTGCATTAGGAAGTGTGGAATCTGCACACACTCACCCTTACCTTACCTTACCTTGCCTTACCTTGCCTTGCCTTACCTTGCCTTGCTTTCCTTCTTCTTTTTTTTTTTTTATTATATATTTTTTTCTTTGCTATTCAATTATTTTTCTTTTATTTCCTCTCCTTTCCCTTCCCTTTATCTTCCTTCCCTTGCCTTCTCTTCCCTTCCCTTCCCTTTCTTTTAATTTCCTTTCCTTTTCTTTCCTTTTCTTATCCTTTCCCTTCCTCCCTTTCCTTTCCTTTCTAACCTAACTAACCTAACCTAACTTCCCTACCTTTCCCTTCCCTTCCCTTCCCTTGCCTTGCCTTCTCTTCCCTTCCCTTCCCTTTCTTTTAATTTCCTTTCCTTTTCTTCCTTCTCTTTCCTTTTCTTATCCTTTCCCTTCCTCCCTTTCCTTTCCTAACCTAACCTAACCTAACCTAACCTAACCTTCCCTTACCTTTCCCTTCCCTTGCCTTGCCTTGCCTTCTCTTCCCTTCCCTTTCTTTTAATTTCCTTTCCTTTTCTTTCCTTCTCTTTCCTTTTCTTATCCTTTCCCTTCCTCCCTTTCCTTTCCTAACCTAACCTAACCTAACCTAACCTAACCTAACCTAACCTAACCTAACCTAACCTAACCTAACCTAACCTAACCTAACCTAACCTAACCTTCCCTTTCCTTTCCCTTGCCTTGCCTTGCCTTGCCTTGTCTTCCTACATGACCGAATTAAGACCGTTTACACAAGGTCTTTTTATAACCTATATTCTTCCTCCTTATAGGGCAGAAGAGAAAGAGAGATTACGAGGAAGAGAGAGAACAAAAGGAGAACAAAATTGAATAGTCTTACTCCTTAACATAATAATAATAATAATAATAATAATAATAATAATAATAATGATGATTGTAAGAAATTTTTTGTATGTAGTTGAAAATTTGTAGGTAATGTTAACTCTTTCAATATGCTTCTAGATAGGATTAATAGTGATGATAAAATAATAATAAAAAAATAATTAGTAGTTATATTTGAGTATATTAGTATTAGACTAACTCATAATATAAGTAATATAATAAATAAATTCACCCGTTATTATTATTATCATTAGTAGTAGTAGTAGTATTGTCATTATCGTTATTATTATTATTATTATTATTATTATCAAAGTCATTATTATTATTATTATTATTATTATTATTATTATTAAAGACAAAATGCCACTAAGTCAAGTTCACGGAATTAAATATAAGCGACCTCAAGAACCCTGTACGTGTGTGTGTGTGTGTGTGTGTGTGTGTGTGTGTGTGTGTGTGTGTGTGCGTGTGTGTGTGTGTGTGTGTGTGTGAGTACAATGCTTAATATTTCTTTAGTGTAACATTTTCCAATCTGGTTTAAAGTAGTAACCTCCTCCTCCTCCACCTCCTCCTCTTCCTCCTCCTCCTCCTCCTCCTCCTCCTAGCAGCTGTCTTGTGTTTGTAGGATAAATTACATAAGTATCAACGCCTTCTTCTCCTCCTCCTCCTCCTCTTCTTCCTCCTCCTCTTGTTCCTCCTTTTTACACTTACTCACTTACAAGCAACACTATACACAAATTATTTAAGTATACACACAAAACCGTAGAATAAATGGAAATGAACCGGTCACAACACACACACACACACACACACACACACACACACACACACACACACACACACCCACACACACACACACACAAACTAACAAACATATAGGCTACACAAACATACACACATGTACACACCTATGACAGCTGTGTGTGTGTGTGTGTGTGTGTGTGTGTGTGTGTGTGTGTGTGTGAAAGGGATGTTGCGTAGGGCGGGAGTGTGGTGGTGGTGGTGGTGGTGGTGGTGGCGTCTCCCATGGCCAACAGACTTGGCACGGGGCCAGAGAGAGAGAGAGAGAGAGAGAGAGAGAGAGAGAGAGAGAGAGAGAGAGAGAGAGAGAGGAGAGAGAGAGAGAGAAGCGGTGGGTGGTTAGGTGGTTGGGGGAGAGAGGAAGGAAGGTCTGGAGGCAAAAGAGAGAGGGAGGGGGGTAAAGAGGCAAAGAGAGAAAAGAGTGGAGGGGAAGGAAGGGGAAGGGAGGGAGGGGAGAAGGAGGGGGGCGGGGCTTGAAGTGGTGACATCACAGTGGTGGGCGTGGCTAAAAAGTGACGTCATGATGCTGTCAGCTGATGGGGATGCGAGAGAGAGAGAGAGAGAGAGAGAGAGAGAGAGAGAGAGAGAGAGAGAGAGAGAGAGAGAGAGAGAGAGAGAGAGAGAGAGAGAGAGAGAGAGAGAACGCACACATCACTCCACTACCACCACCACCACACCCACCCCTCCCCTACACCCCAAAAATGTGTCCAGAAAGCAGGTGTAGAGGAAGGCCAGGTAAGGACACCCCCCCCCCAATATCATTCCCACACCACCTTTCCCACAGCGCCACGTGGCTCTACACCCCCCAACCCCCACCCCCCCAACACCTCACCCCAAGGAGCCTTCCACCACGAGAGCGAGAGAGCGAGAGAGAGAGAGAGAGAGAGAGAGAGAGAGAGAGAGAGAGAGAGAGAGAGAGAGAGAGAGAGAGATACGCATAGAACATCCTAATATTTACAGAAGAAGATAACAAGTACAAAAATAACGATAATAATCAGGATAGTGAGTTCTATCATCATCATCATCATCATCATCATCATCATCATCATCATAACAACAAAGGTCTCCCCCCAAACATTCTTCCCGAGTCAGGGCGGCACAGTGCCAGTGAGTGCCAAATATTCCTTCCAAACTTTTCATTCCCATCTGGTCTCCCTCTCTCCTGCACTTGTTCTATCTCAACCTTGTCACTCATTTTCTCGCTCTATCTGTTGTCTTGCCTTATACACACACACACACAGAGACATACAGACAGACAGACATACACACACACGCTTCCTTATCTTTATCTTCATTTTTTCTTGTGTTTATATTTAGCTTTCCTCTTTATTTCTATGTTGATATTGTGTCCAAGGTTGAAAGTGGTTCCCAGCATCGATCATTCTCCAGTGAGTTTGGTTTATTTACACTTTATTCAAGGTCGTAAGTGTTGTTCAAGGTTGTAAGTGTAGGTTGTAAGTGTAGGTGTCTAACGGTTAGCTTAAGACGGGTTGTAAATACTTTCTTGTATACTGATTTTTTTCTTCTTTTTCTTCAGTAACTTCCTATTTAGATTATTATTATCATTATTATTAAGTTGAAGTGTAAGTTATCTAGTAATCCTACTAGTGACTCGTTTCTAGATTATTATTATTATTATTAAGTTTGTGTCTATAAGTAATCTAGTAATTATTCTTATTTATCAGTAACTCCTTTATAGATTATCATTATTATTAAGTGTATGTTTGCTGTTTGTTCTTCCTATGTGTTCCTATGTCTCTAAGTAATCTAATAATATGCAGGTAGGTTAGGTTAGTTTCTAGGTAGGTTAGGTTAGGTTAAGTAATCTAATAATTGTAGTGTCGATTACATTAATACCTTTTAGTAAACTTTATGCTATGTGTAATTAATTATTTGTTCACGTATATAAACAAAAAAAATAATAATAATAACATAATAAGAAGGAAATATTAAAGATAATGAAAAAAATAAAAATAATAGATAGCAACGAAGTAGGAGAAGAGCATGAAGGAAAAAAAAAAGAGAAAGTAAGGACAGACAGATAAGAGTGAAAGCAAGGACGTGTGTGAGTGTATGTATGTATGTATGTGTGTGTGTGTGTGTGTGTGTGTGTGTATTTATTTATTTATTCAATCATCTATCTATTCATTTACTTAACATTTTTTTCATCTAGTTTTCTTTTATTTATTTATTTATTTATTTATTTATTTATTTATTTATTCATAATGTAAAAGGCAAACAGATGGTGAGTACCCAACCCGCACCTCACAGGATGTTACGATTAGGTCTTGTTAGAGGAGATCCCTAAGGAGGAGGAGGAGGAGGAGGAGGAGGAGGAGGAGGAGGAGGAGGAGGAGGAGGAGGAGGAGGAGGGTAAATCTGTGGAAGAAAAGGAAGATTATATATTATGAAAGATTAAGGAAATGAATATAAATACCGAAGGAGTGTAGTAATAGGAGAGGTTAGGTTAGGTTAGGTTAGGTTAGGTTAGGTTAGGTTAAGGGAAGGTGAGGGTAAGTTAAGGGAAAGGTAAGGGGAAGTGAAGGGAAAGGTAAGGGGAATGAGGGGAAGGGAGTGAGAGGGGAAAGGTAACGGGAAGTGAGGGGAGAGGAGGGGAGAGAGGGGAGAGGAAGGAAGAGGAAGTTGTGAGTGTTTGCTGTGGGAGAGGGTAAGAGGTGCATGATATTGTGTAGTAGAGGGGAAGAGAGAGAGAGAGAGAGAGAGAGAGAGAGAGAGAGAGAGAGAGAGAGAGAGAGAGAGAGAGAGAGAGAGAGAGAAGTTAGATAGGGTAAACAAAATCTACATAATAAGAAATAACACACACACACACACACACACACACACACACACACACACACACAACACACACACAAACAAAACAGCCAATATATCACCGGAAAAAAAAATAATAATAAAAAATAAATAAATAAATAAATCAAATAAATAAAAAAAAGTATTGTTATTTACATTGTTATTTCCAAGTTGTTAATTGTTCTTCTTATTGTTCTTGTTATATAAATATTTACCTGAGGACAACGATCCCTCTGTCTGTCTCCATCTTATTGTACGTCCATCACACCTCTCTCTCTCTCTCTCTCTCTCTCTCTCTCTCTCTCTGGCTTAATAAAAGAGATAAATGAGAGATAGAGGAGATTAATAAGAACAAGGAGAGATAGAGATAAAAGAGAATAACGTAAGGATAATAAAAAATAAAGAGAATTAAAGAAAGTCAAGAGAAAGGAAAAAAATACGTAAGAATTCAGAGGTTGATTAGAACATTATTTAAGGGAAAAAAATGGAACGAGGAAATGTATAAGTAAGAAGTGCAGGCAAGTGTGTGTGTGTGTGTGTGTGTGTGTGTGTGTGTGTGTGTGTGTGTGTGTAAGGGTGTGTTCAAGAGAAAACCGTCGGTAAACAGTAAGCGGATGTGGTCACCCTTCCTTAGAACCTTCCACCACACACCACACAGTCCTACCTTACCTGCCGCCACCACCACACACCACCACCACCACCACCATACACCACACACCACACATACATATACCAATCACCATTATTCACCGCTACAAACGTCTATACTTCACTAGTCATCACCACTATCATCACTATCATCACCACTATCATCACTATCATCACTATCATTACCATCACCACCTGTAATCCTCGGCCTTGATCCTGACAACAATTTTCTGATAAGGTTTTCTCACTTGCTAAGCTTTTTCAATCCCTCCTCCTCCTTTATCATTATTATTTATTTGTATCATTATATTTATTTTTATCATTAATATTTATTTTTATCATTAATATTTATTTTTATCATTAATATTTATTTTTATCATTATTATTTATTTTTATCATTAATATTTATTTTTATCATTAATATTTATTTTTATCATTAATATTTATTTTTATCATTATTATTTATTTTTATCATTAATATTTATTTTTATCATTAATATTTATTTTAATCATTAATATATATTTTTATCATTAATATTTATTTTTATCATTAATATATATTTTTATCATTAATATTATTTTTATCATTAATATTATTTTTATCATTAATATTATTTTTATCATTAATATTTATTTTTATCATTAATATTTATTTTTATCATTAATATTTATTTTTATCATTAATATTTATTTTTATCATTAATATTTATTTTTATCATTAATATTTATTTTTATCATTAATATTTATTTTTATCATTAATATTTATTTTTATCATTAATATTTATTTTTATCATTAATATTTATTTTTATCATTAATATTTATTTTTATCATTAATATTTATTTTTATCATTAATATTTATTTTTATCATTAATATTTATTTTTATCATTAATATTATTTTTATCATTAATATTTATTTTTATCATTAATATTTATTTTTATCATTAATATTTATTTTTATCATTAATATTTATTTTTATCATTAATATTTATTTTTATCATTAATATTATTTTTATCATTATATTATTTTTATCATTAATATTATTTTTATCATTAATATTTATTTTTATCATTAATATTTATTTTTATCATTAATATTTATTTTTATCATTAATATTTATTTTTATCATTAATATTTATTTTTATCATTAATATTATTTTTATCATTAATATTTATTTTTATCATTAATATTTATTTTTATCATTAATATTTATTTTTATCATTAATATTTATTTTTATCATTATATTTATTTTTATCATTAATATTTATTTTTATCATTAATATTATTTTTATCATTAATATTATTTTTATCATTAATATATATTTTTATCATTAATATTATTTTTATCATTAATATTTATTTTTATCATTAATATATATTTTTATCATTAATATTTATTTTTATCATTAATATTTATTTTTATCATTAATATTATTTTTATCATTAATATTATTTTTATCATTAATATTATTTTTATCATTAATATTTATTTTTATCATTAATATTTATTTTTATCATTAATATTTATTTTTATCATTAATATTTATTTTTATCATTAATATTTATTTTTATCATTAATATTTATTTTTATCATTAATATTATTTTTATCATTAATATTTATTTTTATCATTAATATTATTTTTATCATTAATATATATTTT
>JAPQNM010000017.1:10708495-10710995 GCA_029783475.1 Metacarcinus magister | reverse complement strand
ATTAATATTTATTTTTATCATTAATATTTATTTTTATCACTAATATTTATTTTTATCATTAATATTTATTTTTATCATTAATATTTATTTTTATCATTAATATTTATTTTTATCATTAATATTTATTTTTATCATTAATATTTATTTTTATCATTAATATTTATTTTTATCATTAATATTTATTTTTATCATTAATATTTATTTTTATCATTAATATTTATTTTTATCATTAATATTTATTTTTATCATTAATATTTATTTTTATCATTAATATTTATTTTTATCATTAATATTTATTTTTATCATTAATATTTATTTTTATCATTATATTTATTTTTATCATTAATATTTATTTTTATCATTAATATTTATTTTTATCATTAATATTTATTTTTATCATTAATATTTATTTTTTATCATTAATATTTATTTTTATCATTAATATTTATTTTTATCATTAATATTTATTTTTATCATTAATATTTATTTTTATCATTAATATTTATTTTTATCATTAATATATATTTTTATCATTAATATATATTTTTATCATTAATATTTATTTTTATCATTAATATTTATTTTTATCATTAATATATATTTTTATCATTAATATATATTTTTATCATTAATATTTATTTTTATCATTAATATATATTTTTATCATTAATATTTATTTTTATCATTAATATTTATTTTTATCATTAATATTTATTTTTATCATTAATATTTATTTTTATCATTAATATTTATTTTTATCATTAATATTTATTTTTATCATTAATATTTATTTTTATCATTAATATTTATTTTTATCATTAATATTTATTTTTATCATTATTATTTATTTTTATCATTAATATTTATTTTTATCATTAATATTTATTTTTATCATTAATATTTATTTTTATCATTAATATTTATTTTTATCATTAATATTTATTTTTTATCATTAATATTTATTTTTATCATTATTATTTATTTTTATCATTAATATTTATTTTTATCATTAATATTTATTTTTATCATTAATATTTATTTTTATCATTAATATTTATTTTTTATCATTAATATTTATTTTTATCATTAATATTTATTTTTATCATTAATATTTATTTTTATCATTAATATTTATTTTTATCATTAATATTTATTTTTATCATTAATATTTCTTTTTATCATTAATATTTATTTTATCATTAATATATATTTTTATCATTAATATATATTTTTATCATTAATATTTATTTTTATCATTAATATTTATTTTTATCATTAATATATTTTTATCATTAATATATATTTTTATCATTAATATTTATTTTTATCATTAATATTTATTTTTATCATTAATATTTATTTTTATCATTAATATTTATTTTTATCATTATTATTTATTTTTATCATTAATATTTATTTTTATCATTAATATTTATTTTTATCATTAATATTTATTTTTATCATTAATATTTATTTTTATCATTAATATTTATTTTTATCATTAATATTTATTTTTATCATTAATATTTATTTTTATCATTGATATTTATTTTTATCATTGATATTTATTTTTATCATTGATATTTATTTTTATCATTAATATTTATTTTTATCATTAATATTTATTTTTATCATTAATAAGAAAAATTTGAATAAAATCATAATTTTTTTAAAAATCTATAAATGGAACACTTATAAAAGACCTCGGCAGTGTAAGGGTTAATACTGGCAATAAGTTATGTTTAACCTGCCATTACCACCGAAACGAAGGATGCGAGGGGATTTCATTGAAATGTTCAAGATAATCAAAGGATTCGATAATATCAATACAGAAGATTACATTACTTTTGATTGATCAAATATAAGAAGAAGACATCATTCTTTTAAGATTACTGGTAAAAGATTCACATCAAACAAAGCCAAGCACTTCTTTTTCAATCGGATCGTTAACGTTTGGAACTCCCTGCCCGCCAATGTCGTCGACAGTAAAACAATTACTACGTTCAAAAATAGACGACAAATATTTAGAAGCCAATCCACAACTAAAATACTATCCGTTAACGTAGCAAACTTTTGAGTAAGTTCATCCTGATGTACCTAACTTACGAAATGTCGATTCAAAAGACGTCGCTAGTGGCCTGACATCGCTTGCCAGGAAGTAGTGGTAGCAGTAGTGGTAGTGACAGTAGTGACAGTCTGGTCTTGGTTGGCCTTCCTTTCCCTGCCAGCCATGGGTGGGGAGAGAAGCCTTCACCCTTACTATCCTGTATCCTTCACTCTAGACTAGATAGTGTACTCACAAACAGCCTCGTAAGGGCCAGCAGGCCTGTTGCTGTTTGTTCTTCCTATGTCCTATGTGTTCCTCCTCCTTCTTCTTCTTGTTCTTGTTCTTGTTCTTCTTCTCTTCTTCTTCTCTTCTTCTTCTTCTTCTTCTTCTTCTTCTTCTTCTTCTCCTCCTCCTCCTCCTCCTCCCCACTAGCACAATGTAACACAAGTGAAT
>JAPQNM010000017.1:10688495-10693495 GCA_029783475.1 Metacarcinus magister | reverse complement strand
CCTCAAGCCTTCCCCTCCCCAACCCCCCCAACTGTATCATCACCCCCTACTCCCCTCTCCACTTTCACCCTCCCCCCCCACACCCCCAACAGCAATTCATCACCACCACAACACCACTGTAATAACACACACCATCAACACCATTCCCAATTGTTACTCTTCCCTTCCCTTCCCTTCCCTTCCTTCCCCCTTCAGAGGTAAGTCAGCTCACGTCACCAGCCCTTCACCCCTTCCACCCACCATCATCACCACTACCACCATCGTCATCACCATCACTCACCACCAACACCACTCATTACTACCACCATCACCACCACCACTACTCATCATCACTCACCAACCAACACCATCACCATCACCACAGCTGCCAACACCACCACCACCACCACCACCACTGCCAACGCTACCACCACCATCACCACCAAAGAGACTCTCTCCGTCACTGTTACGTCATTGTTATGAAAGCGTTGCGTCACCTCTGTCTGCCTGCGTCACTTTCTTCCCTCGCCGCCAGATGTCACTTCCGTCACACTCACTCACACTCACTCACTCACTCACTCTCTCACTCACTTTCACTCACTTTTTTGGCATTTTCTGATCCAATTATTGCATTATCTCTCTTTAACGTGAGAGAAAATAATAAATAATGAAACTTAATGACAATAGTTACGAAAATTAAAATGGAAATGATAACTAGGAGGAGGAAGAAGAAGAAGAAGAAGAAGAAGAAGAAGAAGAAGAAGAAGAAGAAGAACAACAACGGATGCATAACATACTTACAATAGAATGAATACCTTGAAAAACGTACTTAGAGGAGGAGGAGGAGGAGGAGGAGGAGGAGGAGGAGGAGGAGGAGGAGGAGGAGGAGGAGGAGGAGGAGGAGGAATTTGATACAGGAAATGAGGCGAAAGAAACATTGACATTGAGGAACAACATAATAAAGCAAATAAATGAAATAATAAAGACAAACAAGGAATAAATAAATAAATAAATAAAATTAATAAATGGGAGAGAAAGAGAATAGGAGAAAGAGAGAGAAAAAAATATGGAGACAGGAGCAATAGATAAGAGTGAGAGAAAGAGGAAGGGAGGTAGAAAAGGGAGGGAGAGAGGTGTAAGGGAGGTAAAAGGGGGGGGGTGGAAGAGAAGAGGAAAGGAGGAGGAAGGGAGGAGGACGCAACACCGCTACATGAGCTTCCGGTGGAGGTACAGGTATGACCTAAACTCTCTCTCTCTCTCTCTCTCTCTCTCTCTCTCTCTCTCTCTCTCTCTCTCTCTCTCTCTCCTCTCTTCATTAATTCCACTTAACACGTATGATAATGAGAAGAAGAAGAAGAAGAAGAACTGAAAAAAGAGGAGGTGGCGTAGGAGGTGTCAGAGGAGGAGGAGGAGGAGGAGGAGGAGGAGGAGGAGGAGGAGGAGGAGGAGGAGGAAAAGGATGAGGAAGAAATATATTATCGAGAGAAATAGGGATGTACAAGTAAGGAGGGAGAGGAGGAGAGAGAGGGGGGAGAGAGGGGAGAGAGAGAGAGAGAGAGAGAGAAGGAGAGGGGGGGAAAGGAAAGAGAGAGGAGGGATAGAAGGAGAAAACCAGTCTTAGAGGTTTCTTCCTTCCTCTCCTTCTCCTCCTTTGTTTCTCTCTCTCTCTCTCTGAATCAGGTGAGAGAAAGAGAAAGAGAAAGAGAAAGAGAGAGAGAGAGAAAGAGAGAGAGAGAGAGAGAGAGAGAGAGAGAGAGAGAGAGAGAGAGAGAGAGAGAGAGAGAACCATTAGTAAGTTAGTTTATATGTACAGGTGTGTTAATTACCTGTCGACGCCATTATAGGCTTGTTATGCCCCCGCTGTGCTGACCCCCCCCCCCCCCCCCCCCCTAAGGCCCACCTGCTGACCTCATAACCCCACCTGCTGACCTGCTGATTTACTGCTGACTGCTGGCTGTGGGTATATTTTATTTTTTATTTTTTTATCTATTCATGTTTTCATAATAAGGCAACGATCTATTTTTTTTTATTTATTTATCTATTTATTGATTGATTTATTTATGAGTTGGTGGCCTTATACTCTCTCTCTCTCTCTCTCTCTCTCTCTCTCTCTCTCTCTCTCTCTCTCTCTCCTCTCTCTCTCTCTCTCTCCTCTCTCTCAATAAAGGAAAATACCATATATACAGAAAATAATACGAAAATACAAAATAAAAAAATACAAGAAAATCCAAAAAAATCTAAGAAAAATCAAAGAAAATCCAAAAAAAAATCCAGAAAAAGCAAAGAAAATCCAGAAAAATCAAAGAAAATCCAAAAAAAAATCCAGAAAAATCAAAGAAAATCCAGAAAAATCAAAGAATATCCAAAAAAAAATCCAGAAAAATCAAAGAAAATCCAGAAAAATCAAAGAAATCCAAAAAAATCCAGAAAAATCAAAGAAAAATCCAGAAAAATCAAAGAAAATCCAAAAAAATCCAGAAAAATCAAAGAAAATCCAGAAAAATCAAAGAAAATCCAAAAAAAAATCCAGAAAAATCAAAGAAAATTCCAGAAAAATCAAAGAAAATCCAAAAAAATCAAAGAAAAAAACCCAGAAAAAATATAAATAAAATCTAGAAAAAATACAGGAAAATAAACGTAAAATACAAGAATAATACAAGAGGAAAAAGAGCATTAAAACCCCCCGTGTGTTTACATTACCAATCAGCAGGTGACTCCCCCCCCCCACCCACACACACACACACACAGGTAGCGCGATGAAGCAACACAACTTACCTGTGGGAAGATAAAAGTTAATTAGCGAGGTGCACACACAGGTATAAACTCTCTCTACATATGTATTCTCTCTCTCTCTCTCTCTCTCTCTCTCTCTCTCTCTCTCTCTCTCTCTCTCTCTCTCTCTCTCTCTCTCTCTCTCTCTCTCTCTCTGAGTTGGCGTCAAGATGGAGGAGCTGCACTTAAAGAGGGGGGGGGGAGGGGGGGAGGCTGGGGGTGTGACATCCGGCTATTACTGTGATTGTAGCGGCCTGGCCACACACACACACACACACACACACACACACACACACACACACACACACACACACACACACACACACACAACAGACACAACACACAGACACACACACACACACACACACACACACACACACACACACACACACACACACACACACACACTAAAGGAAGCAGGTGCCCCGCCCTTCCCGCCACCTAGAATTAACCACACGCCACCACCACCACCACCACCACCACCTCCTTCAACACCTTGCAAGCACAGCCCAGGTAAGCACGTTCCCCCCCCACCCCCCCAACATCCTCCCAGCACAGGTGAAGCGAACATTCCACAGGTATGCAAATGTACTATCCTACGTATAGTAATAAAAAATAATAATAATAATAATAATAATAATAATAATACCTCAAAAAATAAACAAGACAAGTTTTATATTCCATTCTTTGATCAAGTTATTTATATTCCTGAGACGAGAATAATAGTCTTACTAAGTCTTTTTTTTTACACCTAAATAAACGACATATTACACCACAAAAATAAAAAAAATATAATAATAATAATAATAATACACCTGTACAGATATTACACAGGTGAGTTGAACTTGACACAGGGAGACAGACAGGTAAAAAAAAAATATTCCACTCATTCTAATTCCAGGTAGATTCCAGGTGTGCAAGATTCGTTAGAAGGACTTAATTAACATCACCAGGTAAGGCCAGGTAACATCACTAGCAGAACAGGTAAGTAAATTCACCTTGTCTTTCTTTCCTTCAATGTTCTGTTCTATCCTTCCTTCCATTCATTAATTTATCAAACGTTTTCCCCCTTTCCTTTTTTATGAGCTGTGTACGTAATTGTGTGTGTGTATGTGTTGTGTAGGTATGTTTAATTACAGTGTACATGTCGTTATTCTCCCTCCCTCTCTCTTTCTTTATTTTCTTTCTTTCTTCCTTCCTTCCATTCTTCCTTCCCTCAGATCAAGGATATTTTAAGAGTAAGGAAGAGAGTAAAAAAGAGTAAAGAGTGTGTGCTATCTCTACAAGGCTTCTCTCTCTCTCTCTCTCTCTCTCTCTCTCTCTCTCTCTCTCTCTCTCTCTCTCTCTCTCTCTCTCTCTCTCTCTCTCTCAATTACTTACCTATTTACCGCCCCTTATTACTACCTTCCTCCATCCCACTATCATTCATTATCTCATTCCCTCTTCATCATCTTATCTCCTTATCCCATCATTTATCCTATCATCTCCTCTTCTTTGCTTCCTCATTTTCTTTCTCCTGAGTATCTTACCATCACCTTTATCCTCCATTATCCCATTTCTTCCCCCGTTTACCGCCCCTCCCATTCACCTGTCGCATATCTCATTAACCTGTCTGTTTTTTTTGTTTTTTTTATACATCGTCTGCCTTACCTGACTCATTATGTCAGATTCACCTGTTCTTTACATCTTTCATTTACCACTTTTTTAAATATCTTCTTCTTCTTCTTCTTCTTCTTCTTCTTCTTCTGCTTCTTCTTCTTCTTCCTCCTCCTTCAGTTCATTAACTTGCCACTAAGATGATGATGAGAGGAAGGAGAGGAGGTGGGTAAGGCCTTGGAGGGTAAGTGGAGGAAACAATTCTCTCTCTCTCTCTCTCTCTCTCTCTCTCTCTCTCTCTCTCTCTCTCTCTCTCTCTCTCTCTCTCTCTCTCTCACACACACATTTTTTAGGTACTACTCCCTCTCTCTCTCTCTCTCTCTCTCTCTCTCTCTCTCTCTCTCTCTCTCTCTCTCTCTCTCTCTCTCTCTCCCTCCCTCTCTCTCTTTCCTCCCATTGTCCTCTCTCTAAGGATGAGGTACAGTGGCCTTGCCCTCCTATATTTATCTCATCTTTCCTTTTGTCCTTCCTTGGCTTCTCTCTCTCTCTCTCTCTCTCTCTCTCTCTCTCTCTCTCTCTCTCTCTCTCTCTCTCTCTCTCTCTCTCTCTCTCTTCGAAGGCCGTAAGATTCCTTCCTCTCTGGTTCTATCTAT
>JAPQNM010000017.1:10665995-10675995 GCA_029783475.1 Metacarcinus magister | reverse complement strand
CTCTCTCTCTCTCTCTCTCTCTCTCTCTCTCTCTCCTTTCTCTTACACTCTTCTGTCAAGCTGATGCTGTGTACACTATTTGAAACCCTTGCCTTTCTTCCCTCCTCCTCCTCCTCCTCCCTCCCTTTATTTCTTCCTTCCCTTCTTCCCCCCCCCGGTGTGGACAACCTGCAAGCTAGCCATACAAGTGTCATGTTGTGGTTACTACGTACAGAATATGTTTTCTCTATTGTATTGTGGTGTGTGTGTGTGTGTGTGTGTGTGTGTGTGTGTGTGTGTGTGTGTGTGTGTGTGTGTGTGTTTTATATTCGTCTTCTTCCTCTATTACTACTCTTAACTAACTTCACCTTCCTGTTTACTTTTCATCATCATCATCACTATCATCACCACCTACCTCCCTGCCTACCATTAATGTCCTATCTCCATCTGTACTGCAACACCACCACCACCATCACCACCACGTCTTCCCCAAACCTAGACTCACCTCCAGTCACCACCACCACCACCTCCAGTCACCGCCATCACCACCACCACCACCATCACAAAAAATCGAGTGGGAAAAATGCACGACACAATTGGGACACGAAGGAAGAAGGAAGAAGAAGAAGAAGAAGAAGAAGACTAAAAAAATAATAAAAATTTCCCTCATGACGTCTAGCGTGGCTGAGTTCACCTGTTCACTGCCTTACCTGCCTTGCCACTGATCTAATTACCTGTCATTACCTTTACCTAACCTAACCTAACCTAACCTACCTAACCTACCTAACCTACCTTACCTAACCTAACTTATCTAATCTACCTAACCTAACCTACCCTACCCTACTTTACCTTACCTTATCTAACCTAACCTACCCTAACCTAACCTACCTTACCTTACCTATCTACCTGGTAATCGTATCTCGTCCACCTGACAGTCTTTCCTTATTAATTCATTCATTCATTCTAGTGCAAGGCTTTCCTCTCACCTGGTTGGTCCTCTCATTTGCATGCATTCATTTACCTGTTCCCTGTTCATTCAGTTTGCTAATACACTTTCACTCATTCATTTGTGTATTGTGTATACCTGGTAGCCATGACCTCTTGTATACATTAATACATTCTCTGTTATTTATTATTTATATGTTATGAGTTAATTTTCACCTGCTATTAGTTATTTTTCATCATCCTCTGTTATTTGTTATTCATGTGTTTAGTGTTATTTTTTCACCTCTGTTATTTGTTATTCATATGTTAAAAGTCATTTTTCATCGTTTCATTTCAATATTATTTCGTTAATTGCTAACTACACCTGGTTATCAGAGGTGCATGTCAAAAATCACTGATCAGGTCATTACACTATCTCGTATTTCTTTGAAAATTATGATTAGTATTAATTTCACACTTAATGTTTTATTTTTTCTGGGTTTAAAATTTGTCTTCTTCAAAATTATTAATGACTGTTATCTTTCTATAATAAAAACTTTAATAACTTGTTCAGGATAAAATGTGTCGTTTGTACATGTTTTATATTAGCTGTTACATTAATTATTTTCATTTTTTTTATCAATTTTGTCTATTTTACTATGTATATATATTTTTTTTTTTCATTTTTTTTTAATAATTTTGTCTTTTTCACCTGTTACATTTATATTTTCCATCAATATATATTTTTTCTGTTTTAGTTTTGTCTTTTTTTTACCTTTAATTATTATATATTGGTTTTATCTTTTTTCCTTTTATTTTGTCTTTTCCAACTAGTACTATTATTCTCTACACTAACAATGTCTACTTTTACTCAATAATAAAATTTAACCTTTTTACCATTACCTTTCCCCAATCTTTTCTTGTCCAATCACCAATTACAATCATCTTTCCACACTAACATTTCATACTTTTCACAATCATCAAATATACGTCTTTTCACTAAATCTTTTCGTTTTCACCTCATCCATCCTCTCTAAAGTGTTGCTTCACCTAACTGCTGCTGGCTAACCTAACCTAACCAACTCCTCTTCATCTACCTGCCTTACTAATTGCCAATCCCGCTAACGAGCAAGCAATTCATCAAGCAGCCAATCCCCCATGACGATCCCATCCTAATCCTAACCTCATCCATTTACCAAGCAACAGAACCAGGGTAGTAGTAGTAGTAGTAGTAGTAGTAGTAGTAGTAGTAGTAGTAGTAGTAGTAGTAGTAGTAGTAATAACAATAACCAAGCCAGCAGTACTACCTGAGAGCGAGAGCGAGAGCGAGAGCGAGAGAGAGAGAGAGAGAGAGAGAGAGAAATAGGATAACCCCAAATAATAATACCAAAACAAACAAACAAACAAACAAACAAACATACATAGATAGGACACAACTGAATAATCAAAACGAGGAAGAAAAATAACATAATAAAAAAATTAATAAAAAAATAAATAAAAAAAATTCTGCCACTAGGAGGAGAGGGAAAGACAGACTGACAGGATAGACAAAGGAAGCCTGATATAAGACAAGACAGAAAGGGGAAGAGAGAGGGGAAGAGAGAGGGGGAAGGGGAGTGAGGGAAGAGAGAGAGAGAGAGGGGAAGGTAGTGGTGGTGGTGGTGGTGACAAGTATGGTTTGATAAAGGTTAAAATGTAACAAAAAAAGTGTGTTTACAGTGTGTGTGTGTGTGTTTACAGTGTTTGTGTTGCTGCATTGGGGGAGGGAAAGGGTTGGGGGAGGGGAGAGGGAGAGGGAGAGAAGATATAAGAAAGGAAGGGAGGAGGAAGATGGTGGGATAAAGGTAGATGGATAGTAAGTAAAGAAAGAAGGAAAGAAAGCTGGTGTTGATCCTCCTCCTCCTCCTCCTTCTTCTTCTTCTCTTCCTCCTTCTTCATTTTCTTAGTCTATTTTTACAAGTTTTATTTTTTTCCCTCTCCGTTTTCTTTCCTTTTTCCTCTGAGTGACAGGCGAGAAGAAAAATGGGAGGTGGGAGACAGACATTCAGACTGGCCAATCAGACTCCCTCTTTCATACCCTTCCTCTGACGTCACACCCCAGGGCACCAATCAACAATCGACCTAATCATCAATGGCAGCCACATACCCCCATACCCCCCCCCCAATCACCCTCACACACGCACGCACGCACGCACAGTAAAAATCCACGGACGCACGCACGCACAAGCACACACACTCAAATCTTCACCTTGTCACGGGAACTAAAATTATTTTCCACTTCGACTTCTTTTTTTTCTCTTTTCATCAGGTCATTATTTTATGGTTTTCAGTGTGATATTTATTTAGCTTCGTGTGGGAGCGTGGGTGAGTTGACACACACACACACACACACACACACACACACACACACACACACACACACACACACACACACACATCACACACACACACACACAAAGCCTTCATGTATTTGTTCCCTAGTATACATGTCTTAGTAGACCAGGTGTGCAGGACCATTAGGTGTAATTAGTGCTCACCTATGTGTATGTAAGTAGTGTGGACATGTGTGTGTGAGTATATGTGTGTGCCTAGACAGTGACAGTATGTGCGTGCAAGGTGCATGAACGTATGTAGGGGAAGGGAAAGAGGAAGGGGAAAGGGGGAAGGGGGGTGCCGGTGCCCTTTGTCCAGTGCATGATGCGTGACCCCTGCAAAAGGAATGGTGGGGAAGGGAAGGGGAGGGGAGGAATGGAGGGGAATAATGGGGGGGGGGATGTTAGGGGTGATAAAACAATAGAGAAACGGAGGTGCGGAGATATATTAATGAAGATGAAAGAATGAACGAACGAACGAATGTCTGGTGCAGGCTACCTAAGGGGAGTGAGAGAATGAGTAAAGAGAGTGAGTGAGTGAATGAGAAAATGCGAGTGTTGGGGATAGAGGAAAGGAAGGTGTGTGTGTGTGTGTGTGTGTGTGTGTGTGTGTGTGTGTGTGTGTGTGTGTGTGTGTGTGTGTGTGTGTGTGTAAGAGAGAGTACGGGAATGTGTTCATGGTGGTAGGAAGAGAGAGAGGGTGAGAGGTGAGAGCTGGGGAGAGAGAAAGGAAGTGAGAGAAGCGAATGTTGGGGAGAGAAAGGAGGGAGGAAGATAGCGATGGGAGAGAGAGAGAGAGAGAGAGAGAGAGAGAGAGAGAGAGAGAGAGAGAGAGAGAGAGAGAGAGAGAGAGAGAGAGAGAGAGAGAGAGAGCGAGGGAGGGAGGGAGAGAGAGAGCGAGGGAGAGAGAGAGAGCGTGGAGTGAGTGACCTGTAGCACCGCCGCGTCACACAGTCAGTAGCAGCAGCAGCAGGAGGAGGAGGCGGCGGAGGGAGGCACAGCGGGCTCCCCACAGCAGCGCCCCGTCCCTGCCGCCGCTGTGACGCCCTTGGAGGCTCACCACAGCGGCAGCGGCGGCGACTTTGCGGTACAGAATGTCAACACAACAGTGGGCGCCATATTCGGATAGCTAGCACACTTGGCAACCGCGCCGTGGAGGGGAGGGAGGTAGGGAAGCCTGAGGGGAGAGTAGTGGGTGGAGAGAGGGAGGGCGGCATCCCATGACTCACCCCCCTCCCCTCCTTCCCTGCCATGCCGCCCCCATGTGCCTCCACTCACAACACTAGCCTGGAATGCAAAGTTAGCCTTCCTTCACCACGAGGCTTGTTTCATGTTCAGCTGGTGAGGGAAGGCGAGGGAGAAAGTGTGGGAGAGTGTGAGCGAGAGTGAGGGCGGGGCGGCGGCGGCGGTGGCGGTGGCAGCGGCGGCGCGGAGAGCTAGATGGCGCTGGTGACGCCGACACCACCACCACATCACCGCCACCGCCGCCACCGCCGCCGCCGCCGCTACCGGGCCACCTGTGGAATGTTCCCGCCAAATTCTGCAACATGAAGTAAGGACCCACTGCGACGTGTTCCGCAGGGTGGGCCTCGGGCGGCGGGGCTACACCATGAGAAGCGGCACGGCGGGCGGGAGGCAAGGACCGTACCCCGCCCACCCGCCTGCCTGCCACTACGTCAACAACAACCTTGGCTCCACCACTGCACGTCACGCTGCCCAACCACGCTGCACGGACGCCCACGAACACCAACACCAACACGAATACGAATGAACAGAATGGAATAGCAAGGAACACGAATGGGAGTGATAGAAGGGAACCAGGGTGTGATGGTAGGCAGGAGAGCACAAGAGGGGACACGGTAGGAAGGGTAAGGGTAAGGTAAGGGTTGCATTAAGAGGTGTAGGTGACTGAGGAAGGTTTGGTGAGCACAGGATAGGACATGGACGGGAAAGAAACCATTACATATCTATAAAAGGACGAATCAACTGTTTATTAAATGTCCACACACACACACTCTCTCTCTCTCTCGACAATATTTTCCTAGAACCATAATAGCGTCACTTTCACTGTCACATCTACACCACCACCACCACCACCACCACTAGACTAAACCTACCTGCACTCCACTCAACAATTAAAGGTACACGGAAAGGCCCTCCCAGGTAACCATTGGTACACTTATTTGGAGGCAATCAGCAGGCCAGGTAGGGTACATGAAGGTATAACAAGCAGGTGTGTCTCAAGATTATTAACAAGATGACGGATCACTTACGGACGAGGAGATAAAGAAACGAAAAATATAACAGGAAAAATTAAATAGAAGAGATGAAGTGGGAGGGAAAAAAAGTGGAAAATATCACCTGAGAGATAAATTGGTATACGTTTCCAGATGAACGAAAAAAAAACATAGATAATTAGATAGTATATATATTTTTTTGCATTCACCTTAGAACTCTTAAAAAAAATTTGTAGCGCTTGACTTACATGCAAAAAGGTATAAGTAGATAGATAGTGGTATTTAATAATAATAATAATAATAATAACAATAATAATATCAGTGTTATTTCTAGTACTCTTAGGTCGAGATTTAAGAGAGTACAAACCACACTCTGTTATGTAAGACTGCAACAAAAACAGAAGTGTGTGTGTGTGTGTGTGTGTGTGTGTGTGTGTGTGTGTGTGTAGCTAGGGTTGTGGAGGAGGTTGGGGGTTGTGTAGAGCTTCCATGGTGGGGGTGAGGGGTGGAGGTGAAGAGAGGAGAGGACACAAGCAGGGTAAGCTAGGATTGTCAACACTACCTCCTGCATGGCTTCTCTCCTCCTTCACCTCCTCCTCCTCCTCCTCCTCCATGTGGGTCGTTGCCTGCCACTCAAGACGTCTGACATTTATATATATATGTGTGTGTGTGGTGTGTGTGTGTGTGTGAGAGAGAGAAAAAAACAACCCAGTATTTTCTTTATAATAATCTTTCTCTTCATTTAGGATTTCTCTAATAACATATAAAATAATATAACAAACAAACAAACACACACACACACACACACACACACACACACACACACACACCTAAAACATTACTAATACGAGAACACAAAAAAAAAAAAAAAAAAAACACACACTCATAATACCATACACCTGCTATAATCTGGACAGGTAGCTCATTATAAACCCAGCCAGGTAGAGCAGATAAATAACCAACCTGACAGGTATACCAACATACAGGTAACCCTAGCCAGATAAGTACCCATCCACCCATCCATCCCTCCCTTCTACCTTCTTTCTACCCACCAATCCATCTCTCTTTCTACTTTCCATTCACCTATACTCTTTCCCTCTCCACTCATCCCTCCTTCTACCTTCTTTCTATCCACCCAGCCATCCCTCCACCTAATTTCCATTCACCCCTGCCCTCCCCTCCCCCCCTCCCCCTCCCAGCCAACCATATGCAAGGAAGGGTTGAAACGCGGACAAAATGTATAATCCGTTGCTTTCATAATTCGCAATGACACTTGACGCTAAATCCAATTAACCTGTCAGAGACACCCGCATCGTATTTACCTTACCTGTGCAGGGCGAGCAGGTAAATGCATGCACGTCACTTTAGACATATCTTTATAATTACTACCTGTGTTTATTATTATTATTATTATTATTATTGTTTGTTTTTTTTACTGTCATTCATCTATCTGTTTTGTGACCACCGAAAGGCTGTTTAGATAAGATTTAAACAAGATTAAAACAGACAGTCAGAAAATTATAAGTAATTTTTCGTTATTTTACTTCACTGTCTCCTTTTTTTTCCCCTCTTCCTTTACCTCTTCTACTTCATCTATTTTTACCCATCATCACTTTTTCCTCTCTCTCATTCGCTTCCTTCACATTAAAAAAAAACCTAATCTGGCTTTCATAGAGTGAGCGAGAGAGAGAAAAAAAAAGAGAAAAGAGAGAGAAGGCAGAGGAAATAGGAGATGCCTCACATTTAGTTCCTCTATTACCCTCCTCCTCCACCTCCTCCACCACCACCACCACCACCTCCTCCTCCTACTCCTCCTCGGGGTGGTGAAGCCTCCCTCTGTTTTCTGTCTCGCAGCTGAGTCAAGTGGGAGTGGAAGCGCCGGTCCGTCTGTCTGTTTATGTCTGTGCGGTGGTCTAACACGAGAGAGAGAGAGAGAGAGAGAGAGAGAGAGAGAGAGAGAGAGAGAGAGAGAGAGAGAGAGAGCGCTATGGTACCTGTTTAAAATATATGTTGTGCAGGAGAGGACGTAAGGGCGGGCGGGGGCGGGGTGGTGGGCGTGCGACGAGGCAGCTGTGTGCAACTCGTGGAAAATTGACAGTGGGATCCTGCGCTTGATAACTGTCTGGTATGCAAGAAGAAGAGAATGATGAATAGAAGTAGTAACAAAAGCAGCCATAACATTACACAGCAGACGAAAAAGGAAAAAGGAGGAGGAGGAGGAGGAGGAGGAGGAGGAAAACACTCACACCAAACAAATGAATATAAACCAACTGAAATAGAACGGAAATCTGCCTTGATAATTTGCTACGAAAATAAAAATAATAATAATCACTAGGAAAATTTTGTGTATCTAATTTGACTCTAAACATTTAATAATAATAATAATAATAATAATAATAAATAAATAAATAAATAAATAAAAATAACATTACAGTATATATATTGTGTTTTCATAAGAGGTGGAATTTCTATAGGGACAAGAGGTAAGAGGAACAGCTAAGAGGAAGGTTGAGTGAGGTAATTAAGACAGCATTTAATTAATAATAATGAAGGGTAAAATTATAATGGTTAGCGAGCATAGAAAACAGTGTAGGATAAAGGACGTATGACACTCTCTCTCTCTCTCTCTCTCTCTCTCTCTCTCTCTCTCTCTCTCTCTCTCTCTCTCTCTCTCTCTCTCTCTCTCTCTCTCTCTCTCTATTACCAACATAGGCCTATAGATATTGTACCCAAAACCACGGAGACCCTTCAATGGTATGTATATATGTATGTATGCATCTATGTATGTATGTATCTATGTACGTATATATGCATGTATGTATGAGCTTGTTTCACCACTAGCTAAGGGTCTGTGTACGCTATTCAAGGCCTCCCCTTCCCCCTTCCCCTCCCCAAAAACACATTACCAGGGAGAGAGAGAGAGAGAGAGAGAGAGAGAGAGAGAGAGAGAGAGAGAGAGAGAGAGACCCAGAAAGCCTAAGCAAACAATCGTGGGCGTGAGAGAGAGAGAGAGAGAGAGAGAGAGAGAGAGAGAGAGAGAGAGAGAGAGAGAGAGAGAGAGAGAGAGAGAGAGAGTATAACAATGTAAGTAGGAATATGTCTGTCATAATCATCACATGCCTTCCTGATAAGATAAAACTATAGATAACGTGATTGTAGAAGAGGTACAGATATTTGAACAGTTACAAAGACACCCATTACACTAAAGAGGAAGATAAAGAGAGTGATAAACAGAAGCACAGACAGACCGACCGATAGATAAATAGTTAATTAGATAGATAGCAGCAAGTAGAAGAAGAAAAAAAATATAGATAGTTTAATGAATGGTAAATGAAATAGATTGACAGTGTGGAAATAGATTAATAATTACATGACAGACAGACAGACAGCAGTGGAAAGAAACAGACATATGACTAAACAGTGAAGTTAATAAGGAGGAAAACTAAAACAAAAAAAAATTCAATTAGTGTTTGTTGAAAGATAGAAAAAAAATAATAAAGTGAGAGAAGGAAGAGGAGATGAAAGAATGGAGAGGAGGAGGAGGAGGAGGAGGAGGAGGAGGAGGAGAGAAATATGGACAGGTAAAGTTACTAAATGATCAACAGGTAGAGAGAGAGAGAGAGAGAGAGAGAGAGAGAGAGAGAGAGAGAGAGAGAGAGAGAGAGAGAATAAAAACAGAGAGAAACAAACACTATATAAAATAACACAGATTTAATGTGGGAGGAAAGACAGATTAAAAACAGACAAAACAACACACACACACACACACACACACACACACACACACACACACACACACACACACAGATGGGGTAGACAGACACTAGAGGCCAAAAGAGCGGGACCTTTAACCGCCCCCTAAAAATAAAATAAAAAATAAAACAAAAAATAATAATAATAACATCATGAAACACCGTAAAAAAAGGAGAAAAAAATACACCAGCTTTTCCTGATGATGATGATGATGATGATGATGATATAATGATAATAATAAACGTCACATTTCTTCGTTAATTCATCAGGTTTACGTTGTAGGAGTTAGTTACGTTACGTCACTTGTTAGGTTACGTCATGGCGGGAGGAAGGAAGATAAGGTGTGTGTGTGTGTGTGTGTGTGTGTGTGTGTGTGTGTGATAAGGGAGGAGGGAGGTTAAGAGACGGATGGAGTGAATTTCAGGGTGGATGTGGCAGGCAAAGAGGAGGAGGAGGAGGAGGATACTTCCCACAATCACCATTTCTTCTTTATCTATTTTCTATCCTCATTTTTATCCATATTTCCTCCTCCTCTCTTCTCCCCAATCCCTAACCTGGACCAGAGAGAGAGAGAGAGAGAGAGAGAGAGAGAGAGAGAGAGAGAGAGAGAGAGAGAGAGAGAGATTCTTTTAAAAACAGGACCTAACCGCTCTCACTACTCCACCACCACCACTACCCTACTCCTCCTCCTCCTCCTCCTCCTCCACTATATAGCAAACTCAATGATACGCCCAA
>JAPQNM010000017.1:10650995-10655995 GCA_029783475.1 Metacarcinus magister | reverse complement strand
TGTGATGTCATGAAACCCACAACCTGTTCATACCTCCTCTTCCTCCTCCTCCTCCTCCTCCTCTATACTTTCCTTCCTCTCCCCCTCTCCCTGTTACCAGGCTACCCACGCGGACACAGTTGAGGGGAGAGTGTGGTGTGTGTGTGTGTGTGTGTGAGAGAGAGAGAGAGAGAGAGAGAGAGAGAGAGAGAGAGAGAGAGAGAGAGAGAGAGAGAGAGAGAGAGAGAGAGAGAGAGAGAGAAAACAAATGACCACCATTACTCTCCTGTTTTCTTACGTAACAATATATGCGCGCGTCCGTACACACACACACACACACACACACACACACACACACACACATACATACATACATACACACATACACATACACACACACACACACACAGGGCGGTGCACCTTCTATATTAAGAATCAAGTGACTAAGAAGAAATCATTTTTAGCTTCCCTCATATGAACTAGAGAGAGAGAGAGAGAGAGAGAGAGAGAGAGAGAGAGAGAGACACACACACACACACACACACACACACACACACACACACACACATACACACGTGGTGACAAAATGGGAAAAACACGATATTTCCCCTTCTCTCTCTCTCTCTCTCTCTCTCTCTCTCTCTCTCTCTCTCTCTCTCTCTCTCTCTCTCTCTCTCTCTCTCTCTTTGCATTATTTCCCAATCACCTTTATTTATTACTTAAATTTCCTCCTCTAACTTTTTTGTTATTTTCCTTTCTTCTTCTTCTTCTTCTTCTTCTCCATCTTCTTATTCTTCTCTTCATGGCTGCTTTTCACACGAATTACGAACTTACCTCCTCCTCCTCCTCCCCCCCCCTCCCCTTTCCTTTCTCCGTTAATCGCATTACCAGAGACCACAAAATACTGAGAAATCTGCGTCCACCTCTCTCTCTCTCTCTCTCTCTCTCCTCTCTCTCTCTCTCTCTCTCTCTCTGCAACGTCACCCCGAGGAGGAGGAGGAGGAGGAGATCATCACACGACGATGACGACGATAAGAAGAAGAAGAAGAAGAAGAAGAAGAAGAAGAAGAAGAAGAAGAAGAGGAGGAGGAGGAGGAGGACAAGGTTTTGGAAGCTGTTGCGTCTGGATGTGGCCTTGACTGGCTTCCGGCCAAGTGATATTATTATTATTATCATTATTATTATTATCATCATCATTATCATTATTAAGTGGTAGTGGTAGGAGTGTGTTGTAAAAGTAGCAGCAAGTGGTGGTGATAGTAATAGTAGTAGTAGTAGTAGTAGTAGTAATAGTAGTAGTAGTAGTAGTAGTAGTAGTAATAGCTGCAGGAGGGCGAGCAGGAAGTGAAGGAAGAGGTCGTAGGAAGGGAAGGGAAGGGAAGAGGAGGAGGAGGAGGAGGAGGAGGAGGAGGAGGAGGAGGAGGAGGAGGAGGAGGCCATATCGTGCTGGGGACGTTCTGGGGACAAATGTGAAGTGTCAGGGGACGTTCGTGCATTTGAGGGACATTTAGGGAGAGTCACTGAGTGTTTGGGTACGTTTGAGTGCAGGCCAGGTGGGTGCAGGGGTGGGGGGGATGGGGGGGGCAGGTGGCAATGTACAGGTGGCAGTGGGCAGGTGGATGCAGGGGTCTTGTAGGGGGAGGTGGTAGTAGGTAGGTGGGCATGTGGAAGTGGACAGGTAGATGCTGGGGGCTAATGGCTGTCAGGTGGAAGTAGACAGGTGGGTGCGTGTGTGGGTGGAGAGAGAGAGAGAGAGAGAGAGAGAGAGAGAGAGAGAGAGAGAGAGAGAGAGAGAGAGAGAGAGAGAGAGAGAGAGAGAGAGAGAGAGAGAGAGAGAGAGAATTTTCCAAGGTGGAGTGAAGAATAACTAGATAATGACTCTGAGATGCTATTTAAATAGGTCTATAAGTGAGTAGGGACTAATGAGGGCTATTAACACCTACGTGGGACTAGGATGAGGGGTCTAAGGGGGAAATTAGGATATATAAAAGGGGAAACTTAGGTGTCTTCAGTGGCCTGGTGGTAGGAAAACGAAGATAAAATGAAAAGGGAAAAAAATAGTTGTAATCGAGATATTTATAGTAATGGGAAAGGAAAGGGGAAATGGATGTGGATAGTGTGGTTCTAAGGGGTACGGGTTAAGGGGAAAGGGGTAACGAGGCAGGGTAAAGGAGTATCATGGCAGGGATTAAGGGGAAAAGAGGGGAAAAGGGGCTTGTGTGGCAGGGATGAGGATAGGAAGGACAGGGAGTAAGAGGAAAGGGAATGTATAAGCTAATTCATGTGACTGAGGAAGGGAAGGCAGGGTGAAGCAAGGAGGAGGAGGAGGAGGAGGAGGAGGAGGAGGAGGAGGAGGAGGAGGAGGAGGTAAGGGCACGAGGGAGGCGGAAGTCTAGGAAAGGAAGACAGGGCGGTCAGTACAGTTTCAACCCTTCCTCCTCCTCCTCCTTCTTTCCCTTCCTTTCCATATGGCCTAACGAAGGGAAGGGGAAAGAAGGAGGAGGAGGAGGAGGAGGAGGAGGAGGAGGAGGAGGAGGAGGAGGAGGAGGAGGAGGAGGAGGAGGAGGAGAAGGAGGAGGATTAGCACTGTCTACCCTGGGGGAATAGAGACGGGAACAACCACAGGGAGGAAACGAGTCATTAAAGAGAGAGAACAACTTCCAAGTAGAGGCCACGTCCCCCCCTCCCCCCCCCTTGGCATCCGGGAACTTGGGGAAGGGGGGGAGGAAAGGGGAGGAAGGGGTGTGGTGGTGGTGGTGGTGGAGGGGAATGAAGAAACGGACGACGAGCAGGAGGAGGAAGGGAAGGAAGAGGGAGGGAGGGAGAGGGAAGAAAGTTATGGAAAGTGAAGGGAAAATGGTAATTGTCTAGAGGAGGAGGAGGAGGAGGAGGAGGAGGAGGAGGAGGAGGAGGAGGAGGAGGAGAGGAGGAGGAGGACAGGAGTGACTTAATTAAGCTATTGAATTCTACGGGAAATAAGCAGAAAGAATGTGAAGTGAGGAAGGAATAAAAGGAAGGGAGGGAGAGGGGAGAGAGGGAGGAAGAGAGGAGAGAGAGAGAGAGAGAGGGAGGAAGAGGGGAGAGATTTAGAGGGGAGAAGTACTTAACACCAAACCAAGAACATGAGGATTAAATTCAGTTACATCACTTCTCTCCCCTCCCCTCACCCCACCTCCTCTCCCCTCTTTCCCCTCACCGTGACAGCCCTGGGAGTGTCTAACCGGTCAAGTTCCCCACACAGCTGTTACTTCCCCTCCCCATCACCACCCCTGCCCCCCCCCCCCTTCCTCCTCCTGCTGCTGCTGCTGCGTCTGTTCAGGGAAGTTAGACTCAGGTGACGAGAGGCAAGAAGTAATTAAGAGATCTGGGAAGGCAATCGATCAGGTGTCGTGCTGCGAGGGTGGGCCAGGTATGGTATTCTCTCTCTCTCTCTCTCTCTCTCTCTCTCTCTCTCTCTCTCTCTCTCTCTCTCTCTCTCTCTCTCTCTCTCACTTTATTCTCCCTATCAAGTTTCTCTTTTCATCAACCCTTTCTTTCCTATCCCTCACTAGCACCCCTTTCCTCCCCTTAGTAGTGTGTGTTCAGTGTACACGCCCCTCTCCCCACGCCACCACCATCACCACCCCCCGCCCGCGCCACACGCCACGGATACCAGTTGAGTAGGACCACGTGGCACTTCCCTCACCCACCACCACCACCACCACCACCACTACAACGCCCTTTCCTTGTTATTCCCACATCTATCTCCACCTCCTCCTCCTCCTCCTTCTCCTTCTCCTTCTTCACCATACATAAAGCAGGTCTTCTTTCACTACTACGGTATGACTTTCCTGCCCCACCATACACACACGTACGTACATACACACACAAACGGGTTGTCAGCTAGTGTAAGAGTAAGTGAGGGGAACACAGGAACAAGTTGTGGCACCGATGCAGGGGCGCTTAGAGGGGATCAAGTGTCACCTTCAAGAAGCGGCACAAGACCTTCCCCTTACCCTCCTTCCCTCCCTCCCCTCCCACCTCCAGGCCGGCCGCGCGGGGGAGTAATGCAAGGAGGGAGGGAGGGGAGGGGAGGGGACACGCCCGCAGCAGCAGCAGCAAGGCGCCCAGCGTGGCCGTCAGCTGCTGCAACACGGGCGTCACTGGCAAGACAACTTTAAGGAAACAGTAAGTTGATCAGGAATGCCGGGGAGCAGGCAGTAAGTGGGGAGGGGGCGACCTTCCCTCTTTCCCTCCCTTCTCCTCCTACCTCCTTCCCTCCCTTCCTTCTCTACCTACCTCCTTCCCTCCCTCCCTGCCTCCTTGCCTCCCTCCCTCACCTGGGTACACACTTGATAGTCGGGCGGGAAGGCAGTATTTTGTTTGTTTCTTGGAGGCGCCGCGTGCCATGAATCGGCTCAAATGTTTCTGTGGGAGGCGTGGGTGGTGCGTGGGCGTGTTGGTGAGGGCGTGGCACGGGCTGGCAGAGGGCATACAGTGCGCTGACAACCAGGTCTAAAGGAGACGTAGGATACATCGCAAAGGATAAGCAAAGGCGTGGCTGTCAGGGTGCAGGTTACGTCATGCAGGCCACTCACCACGTGACGGGGCAGACTGGGGCTGCTGCTACTGATGACGTTATACTGGGGACTGCTGGGGTGATAACGTTATACTGGGGACTGCTGGGGTGATAACGTTATACTGGGGGCTGCTGGGGTGATACCATTTAGCCGGGCGGGCCTGCGAGTTGGTTCATTGACGTGGTGACGCATATAGGCCTGGGTGGTGTGGTGTGTTGTGACGTCACACCGGGCAGGACGCTGCAGCCACAGGGGGGTGCGTCATGCAGGACGAGTGTGCAGCCTGCAGCGGGGCTTTGAAGCAGGACCAGAGGTATTGATCACTGCCTGACGACGGGGCGCCGCCTGCCTGCCTACACCCACCCTGACCCCCTTGCCTCCCACCACCACGACCACCACCACTGCTGCCACTACCCTACCACCACCACTACCACCCCTGTCTCTACCACACCACCACTACCA
>JAPQNM010000017.1:10618495-10645995 GCA_029783475.1 Metacarcinus magister | reverse complement strand
ATATATAGGTAGATAGATAGAGAGAATTAGCCTTACTCACTTTACCGGAAAACACTCACTCATACTTCGATAAATTAATAATAGATAACACAATATTGTCTTCCTGAAGCATAAGTCCACAGGTCCTCCTACACTAGTATATTTTTTTCCCCCTTTTCTCTTAATTTGATTCATGTATTATCTCTTTAGTCTCATTAGTTTTCATGTTTTTGTTTTTTTCTAAGGGAGCACTAGTTTATATATGGTGCGGCTGAGTCATTCTCGATTGGTCACTCCTCTCTGTCACCAACCCCAACACGTCCGGGGAACAAACAGGTCGGGACCACTATATCGAGTTTCAGTAAAAATCAAACTCACGGTAGGCTGTGCAAGGCTAGCCGCAAACCCAATGCTCCAGGCCCAGCTAGCTATTAGGCGGCCAGCATCGCGATTCGATACTCTTGTGTCGTGGCATCCACTCTTTAAAAATAAATCGAGGGGTTCCTAACATGCAACTTGGGAGTACCGGATGCAAACACGCACACACACACACTCACATACACACATAAAACATCGACACATTTATATGAGTTCGAACAAATTACACAAAAATATGAGATCAAGGCAAGTCTTATTCGGCGACATTATTACGACACCAATTACATAATGAAAGTATTGATAAGCTGCACCTTTAACCTGCTTGACAACACCGTGACGAGAGCTGAAAGACAGTGCGTCACGGCCCTCCACCAGCAGATAGGCAGCAGGAAGAGGTGAGGGAGCAGGGAGAGAGTACTTACCCAACATAGTCAGTAGAAGTCATGGGTGGTTAGGCCGGGAACCATGGTAGGGGTGCCCGCCAAAGCTGGGCTCGCTACAACCATTCCTATTGGCACTTGGTTTATCTTGGTCCAAAACTTGAGGAGTGAAACACACTTACACACACACTAACGCAAAAAATAATCAAGTTGAGCAAATGTGGGTTTATTTATTTATTTTTTCCTTTTTATCTTTTTCAGCGCACTCAAAATGTTGACGCACTTAATATTATTGGTCACACACGTTCAACTTCGTGGTAGTAATGATTCCACGTGGTGTAACACAGGAAAAATATTCTGTGCTAGACTGGCCGGTTAGACGTAAACACTACACACTTGTTTTGTTGACTGTACGAGGCTGTGCACTTCACTCTGGCCACACCTGGTCCTGTGCTCACCTGCTGGCCCCGCTGTGACCTCACCAGGCAGAAATGTTTGAGGCAAAGGGAATCACGTTCAGCGTTACCGTGGAAGCTACAATCCGCTGGCTGGCCCCGTCTTCGTCAGCGTTACACATGCGGCGGTAACGGGCGGGGAAGGCCTCCGAAAAGTTGTATTAATAAATAGATTAATAAATACGTAACAGTCCCCGAGTCTTGGCCACAACCGGGAGTTGCAATCCAGCTCCAATGCACAAGGGTGGTACAGGAAGGAAGGTTGATGGTACAACTTGTCTGCACTACTACCACCACCACCTCCTCCAGCAGTGACTTGGCACCATCGCCTGCACCACTCACTCCTCACACTCCGCTCACTACCATCACGGACACATTGCACCGGACATCACCATTAGCCCCTGTAGTAGACACTGTGCTATCACCTCTGCACACCATCACTAGGGAATTCACCCTATTGGGGGCAAATGCAGCATATTTAAACACCAAAATACGATACCACCACCCCCTCACATCGTTCGTCAAACACTGGCAAGTCCAGCGGGAGGAGCGACACTGAGCCGCTCAGCCCAATGCTCAGAGATTTTCACTTTATCGTTCACCCTGCCGCCTCACCCAGTTTTTCTTCAACTCAGCTTCTACTACTACAGCTTGCATTCTAACCTTTATCACTGCTTCTGTAATGCTGAAAAATTAATCCTCATGATACAGCGATAGACTGTAGTTCTTGACATCACCTTGTCTTGTATTTCTAGAGACGCAATTTTACTTCACATCGCAGACAAAGTATTACGAGATCGCATGAAGAGTGTGGGATGCTTGAGGCTCGGGAGGCGGGGGCCCGCGCCGCCGACCACAGCCAGAGTGCTTACTCCCTATACCGGTTTTACTTTCATTGGATGACAAATTCCACATCAAGAAATACTGTGCTTAATACTATGCATGTAACTCATTATAGTGAGGCAGGGCACGAAATACAGATCCATTAGAACAAAAAGTTACGGTGATGGGTGCGTTAGTTTGGTACTTATTGGTGTTTACCTCAACACTTAGCCATGGAACATTGTGAACACATTAGTTCATGAGAGCTAACAACTCCTGAAACACTTAACATACTTCATAATGTGCTCTTAATTTAATTCTCGGTTGTGTGGATAATTTTTCAGACATGAATGAAAAGTTGTTGGTAGTAGTTGGAGCCATGTGTTGGGCCGTCCTGCAGAGGAGAGTGTGGCAGGCAGTGTTCATGGAGGGAGGCTGCGTTTAACAACTCAAACATTCTTAAATAAAACTCGCACTTTCGCAAGCGTCGTAAGTATGGTATGCGATACATTTTGAAAGCAGACAGTTCATAGCGATAACAACATCACTTCGATCTACTGAGTTGGCAGGTTATGGAGGGGTGTATATGTGAGGTATTTCATTCTAATACTATAATGTATGCATACAACGGTGAAGGGAGTGTATGTAGCAGCTTTACAGTAGATTGGGCGGGGCGGGGCGGGGTTGGGCGGGGCGGGGCGGCGATCCAGCTTAGGTACAGATGGTCGTGCTGCTAATCATATATTTTTTACTTGACCTTTGCTATTATTTGCTGTCTGACTAATTTATTTTTTTTATTATTTTATTCCCTTGATACCTTTAAATCATAGCTAATTTCCCTAGAGTCCTGTTACTCATCAAACGTGGCAGTTTTCTTTCCTTGAGTCTATCTTGAAAATCTTTACTTGTTGGTTATTTTTTCTGCATATTTCCCACTTGACGGCATCCTGTTGCTGTAATGTTATGTTCGCGGCGGAGACTACATTCCACTGCTCCCCCGGCACCACCACCACCACCACCACCACCACACCACCACCACCACCACCACCACCACCACCACCACTTATTGCATATTATAGTCCTTGATATAATTTACACCACCATCACTGATGCCAGAATTTTTGTTTAGGTATACTCCCTGTGCTGTCCCTCCCTGGCTATCCTGCGGTTAGGGGGCGAGGGACAGGTCCCTGAGCTGGCTACGCCCTTGGGTGCGGCACTGGCCCCACTTCTTGTTGTCTGGCACTAAGGAACTGCTAGAGGTATACAGAGAAGTAAGGATTAACTCTGTGAGGCTTTACAATAAATATCTTTGCATAGCATCGTGACGACCAAAAGACATCACTGGACATCACCGCACTTTCAATACTGTTTACCTTTAATTCATGCAATGTACACATCTCGTGTTGCTATAATTTACTAGACAAGCCAAACCAGTGTTAGCTACACTCGTACTTACTGCCCAACAGGTCCACAACTCTCACTGGCACACATGTTAACCTTAGCGAGATAATGACAACACGTGTCTCGCATTCAGAAATTCCAGGTAGTGTGCCTAATATAAAAACAGTAAGCTACAGTTAATTAATGAGCTTGTAGCTCAACAAGCGTCTCACCTGAGAGTTATTGTCATATAACATAATATCAAAATAAGTTTCATAGAATTGTACAAAACTTATCTATCAGAATAAGCTGTGTAGTATGGAATGAGACATACCTAAGATAAGTTATGAATTGTAACACTGCAGCAGATCCCATGGCTACAAACTACTGACATTCATGTTTCTTTTGTAACTACGTTTACATGCACATGAATATAGAACAGGAGCTTCCAAGCCCCCAGTTATACTTGAAAGGATTTTCAGCTGTAAAAATATATTGTCATTGTTGTGTCATGCTAAGTCATGGAATGATGTCAATATCAGTACTTCTTTCTTGAAACTCTTATGTCACATAGGTGTGTTGGGGTTCACAAGGCTTCGTCAATATACACGAGCTGTTTCGACAAAGTGAACGCTTCCTTCAACAAACTGCACTTCCTTGGGAAAATAGCGTTTCCTTCGACGCGACCAGAACGAACAAAATACAGACGACGCCCGCACCCCCCATGACGAACTCGCCAAAACACTAGTGCAGCGTAAAAGTGCCGTTACAAAAGCTATACACAACGTCAACACAGACACCTTTTGGTGACTCATATCTACTATCCAGTCCAAGCAGATAGGTGTTTCATCATCCAAGACCTACTCCAGAACAATTGTAAGCCATTCCAATCAGTCATTTCTCTCTTAATCATAACTACATCTAAAATTTTCCTTCCTCTCCATCAAACCTCGTACAGTACAACACAATGTGTTGCACAGTCTCCTCCGCCTCGTAAGGGCCAGCAGGCCTGTTGTTGTTTGTTCTTCCTATGTGTTCCTATCCCCGTCATCACATATCTTATATATCCTACTTCCTTGGTTCTATCGGGTTGGTCGATAAATGGGTATCCAGGGAAACCTGGGGAAGGTAAACTGTGGAAACTCGGATGTCACAGTGGCCGTGTCCCAGTTTTACAGATTAATTTCCACCACAGGCTCAAAGACCGATGTGACGGGATATGAGCGCCTGTAGCTACGCGCAGCTACAACCTTACTTTGGTTCTAACACCTATACAAAGTGGTAGTACATTGCTGCTCTCAAAATGTAAACAGTGCTGAACAGCTGAATTCGAATTTACGCGAAGTAAATGCTTTATAATTTTTGTTTTCATACATATAAGACATCAGTACGCACCCACTTATTGTTTTTTTGTATAGTGATTTGTAATTAAATCACTTCAATATTCAATAGTTCGGCATCAACAAGGATTTCTCCGACAAATCACTGTCGCAGAAACACTTGTTGAAGGAACCGTGTAAAATAACCTTTAATCATCGTTGAATGTTGAGAAATCTTCCGCAAGAGGGCAGTGCTGTCGCCAAACTACATAGTTCTAATGTTTGTTGATAGAGGGAGGTCTTACGCTTATTAGTTCACAAATCTGCACAAGAGGGCAGTGCAGCCGCTAAACTAGTTGGAAAGGTTACCGATAGAGGGCGATATTAATCTTTTTTTTTTTATAGTAACACTTATGACGTGTAGATGACAGGAACACTCCTCTGATGTTTAACTATTCAGTCGTGAATTTTCTAGCTTGTTGGCTTTCTGCAGTGGATCAAAAGTGTAATAACCACGTGATATGAGGCAATTACACAACGACACTCTTAATGGTCGGCTGGCAAAGATAGCTATTGTGCAAAGAGGTACGTCACAGCTCGTTCAAAGTTTGGAGGAGTAAAGTAAACACTCACTAGGTGTTTGAAAACACCAGCTTTTTATAATAGTACTTGAAGCACTGACAAAAAAGAAGATTGGACTTCCTTGGAAAGTATTGTATACAGATTGTTTGGTTCTGATTGCAGAGAATTTGGAAAATGCTAATAAGTTCAGGTGGTAATAAGATAGGATGGAGTGAAAAGGCTTGATAATGGTTATGCAAAATGCATGTGATGATAAGCAGTGTATGCAGGCAGTATGGCGATGTCAAGGAGTAGTTTGTAGCCAGGATCAGTATACAAAAGGGGCGTGGGTTATAATTCCATCCTGTGCATTGTGTGTGACGACGGGTGTGCTCCAGAGGTGCAGCGATGCAATGGGAACCAAACAATGGAGCCAAGTGCGGAAATTATCAATATTGGAAATGCGTCCCTGCACTGCATTGACAAATTATGTTACTTGGGAGATATGGTTGGTGGTGCATGAGGAGGAGCTGAAGCTGACTCTGTAGTAAAAGTCAGGAGTGTGTTCAAGGAGCTTAGGAGTTAATCCCTTTTCTTTCCCTGCATATGAAAGGTAGACTTTACACGTCATATGTGAAAAGTGGAATGTTTTACTGTGGTGAAACGTTGAGCTGTTGAAGATTCATAAAGCTACTCGTTGTGGACACTTGTAATACATCTCTGTTGTATTCTCTCCTCTGTCCTCAGTCTAAGGGCGTGTCTTCCTTCACTTGCATCATAAACTCTTGTCCTTTGCTCTTTATGCCTCCACCTTCCCGCCCGCCTCCTACAAGTGCAAAAACAAAGTGGTTCTTTTCCATCCTCTTTCTCTTGTCACCAGCATCCTTCCTCCAATAACGACAACGCACACTACTAAAATACCAAAACGCCCACTATATATTTTTTTTCTTCACCACAGTTTACCTCCAACCAAATATCAAACGTTAAATTTGTTAATATAATAATAAAAAAAAAAAGGTTTCGTTTGAACTTTACATTGTCTGATTTTTTTCTCTCCTTCGGACACACACACACACACACACACACACACACACACACACACACACACACACACACACACACACACACACACACACACACACACACACATGAACGCTCACCAACCACAACACAGGTACTCCACCACTATCACTAACCATCTACAGGTGTCACTACTACCACCGTACAACACGCCTGTCGCCAATTACTGTACCATCGTCTGTACCACCACCACCACCACCACCACCACCACCACCACTTGTATATACCCTCATCCATTTACAGTCCTACAACGAATGAATTAACAGCAGCTTCCTTTATCCTGTTTCTCTATCCCCGTAAACCCTCACTACATCCTTCCACACTCACCACCACTCACTACTTTCTAACGCCACCTCCACCACATTTGCAGTCACCTCATCCCCCACCTCCCCCACCATTACCACATCACACCTCGCCCCAATGCTACGTATCTACTCACTTCACCACTACACCACACACACGCACACACACCATCACCACAATTATCATTACACCACCTTACCACCACTACCACCAGGGCTACCACTACCACTACCATTACGACCTCACATTCCTTCCATCCACACCCTCACCACACCAGGCAACCAAAGACAACTCAGCACATAAAAGCCACACTCACTTATATACACACAGAAACATAACACATTACACCCTGGGATTTACAGCACATATTCAGCACTTTGAAGCCTAGCAAGGGAGTCTCGGCATGACCAGCTCAGCGATGTTGGACGATTTACGAAAGGCAGCGAACTGTTTTTTATGGGTGATTAGCGGGTGATGTTAGGTTGGGGGAGCTGGCGTGCGGTGGGACAGATGTTGGTGTGGGAAAGCTGACAACCATAACATTTCCACATTAGGGAAGCAACAGAGAAGGCAAGGAAACGCTTTTAACGTGTTTTCTTTTTCTATTTTTCCTTCTTGTCTTGTTGAAGTCAAAGCAAAGTATTCATGTTTTCTTTATGCATTCACCCGGATGTTTCGTTTTTCTCGTCAGTGAATATTAGAAAATACACCACCAGCGCTTCCGAGAAAGGATGCAGAATATGTATACGTACGTGCGGATTAGACTGCAATTCACTTGTTCATGCTTTCTTATTATGTTGAGTAATGGGGAGTTAAGTCAAGCGTGCGGCTAGGTTATTGAGCAAACACCTGACTGGTTTTGTAGACACCTGACATTTTACGTGTACACCTTAATCAGTCTTAAACACACGTGGCAATGATATCCTTCTGTCACTCTTCCTCCTCGACGCAAAAGTTCTCCTCTGTAGTGCACTCTAACAAAGGCAGGATACAGAGCCATCTATAAGAGTACTTTGAGGCGTGGGATAGGTAGGGGATGGATGGAGGTAGGCTACAGTTCGCCATCTTTTCGTGATGCCATTGTTCTGAGGCAGTGAGGGGCGTGAGGGTGATGATGTCTGGGCCTCGTTTGGGCCTCGCCGTCTGGTTCGTAGGCGTCCTACCTTCCCTCCACCGTCGCCTCCCAACCCTGGCGACGTTGCGTCTCTGTTGCAGCCCCTCCACGCAGGCCTGAAGGGGCGGCACCACTGTTTAATGGGCAGGCTTGGTGAACAGTATGACCAAGCTTGGTGAACACTATGCCCAAGCTTGGTGAACACTATGACCAAGCTTGGTGAACACTATGACCAAGCTTGGTGAACACTATGACCAAGCTTGGTGAACAGTATGACCAAGCTTGGTGAACACTATGCCCAAGCTTGGTGAACAATTAGACCAAGCTTCAAGAACAGTAGAACTAAGCTTATAGAGTAATGGAGAACAATAGGTGCAAGGTTAGGGAACAATAAGAGCAAGCTTGGAGAACAATCAACTTAACTTACCTATCTAATATCATATTGCATTATGTTGTATCATATATCATATTGTAATACATTATGTATATATATATATATATATATATATATATATATATATATATATATAGTGTGTGTGTGTGTGTGTGTGTGTGTGTGTGTGTGTGTGTGTGTGTGTGTGTGTGTGTGTGTGTGTGTGTGTGTGTGTGTGTGTGTGTGTGTGTGTGTGTGTGTGTGTGTGCAGGCTTGCAGGTCTAGCCAATAGCTGCTAAACATGTATAGGAGCAGAGTGGAGCATAACATATCACCAAGTGTGAACAAAATAAGGAGCAATGAACTACTTACAATCTAATGAAAACTTAACTAAATAGCAAAATGGAAAAGGATAGAAATCACGTTGACTCCCGTTTGTCCAGAGAAAATTTCTCCCCCGATTCCCCCTCACCCTTGCTGCTGCTGGGTCAGGGGGACATTAACAAGGTCGAGTTATTGATCGCGGGGGGTCTCTTCCCCTCCCTTGCCCCCCTTGCATATCCCCTCCCCCCCACCACATGCACAGCGCCCCCTCTCCTCCCTTCTCAACAAGCGTGGCAGTCTCTACCTCCCCACGCATGTCCCCCTCGGCATTCCTTCACTCAAAAGTATGGAGCACTACTCACCCATCAGACACACGCCTCCCTCCACGCCTTGCCATGCTTCACGGTGTATGTTTCTTTCCCTAACTCATGCAGGTGCTTCCCCCCTCATCCAGGCAATGATGGCGCCTCACCTCACCTCACCTCACCTCACTCACTAGTCTAGGGCGTCCTCTCATGTGCGCGATACCTCTTCTTGTTCTTCATCGTGTTCTTGTTCTTGTTTTTTATATTCTTTTTTATTTGCGTCATTATTTTTTTTCTTCTTAGTATTATTATTCTTTTTCTTCTCCTCCTCCTAGATTAGGCGTCGGTAGCCAGTAAGTGAAGTTAGGTGTTGATGGATGGAACAAGAGATGATCCTCGGTAATTTCAAAGCATTGCAGACTGTACGAGGCATCCTGGACTGAAGCAGGTGATCTCGTGTGGGGGGTGGGGGGGGATGGGGTGAGGGGGCGTGAGTGGTCCTAATGGGCTGGACTAGAGAAACACTATAGTTGGTCGTTGATGGTAGTTATGTTAGGTGGTCGTGAGTAATACCATAACCCCATGTGGAGAAAAACTGCAAAAAGTGCCTCCAACAAAAAAAATAAAAGATAGAATAGATAAAGTAAAGAAAAATTATAAATTCAGAGAGACCCTTGGTGACCATAGCGACGTTAGATGACCGTGGATGACAAGAGGCAGCAGCTTGGGCGCTTCCAAGTGGCTCTGGGAATGGTAAACAGCGCCATGTGACAGAGTGAGCGACGCTGAGTGGGCTGCTCATAGTAACGAATTCAATTTTCCAACTTGTTTTGCAGAACGGGTGACCTAATGGTGCCAGGTGAAGCTGCCCACGCCCTCACCTGTAATGCCATGTCAGCCTCTCTCATCAGTCACCTGTGGCGGCCCTGTGGAAGGTTAGCGAAGAACAACAGGACAAGGGCGGGGACCAAAGTGTAAAATGCCAAAGGAAAGTGCCAGAAAATGCCACAAGGGAGTAAGAGTGCCGTGGGGTGAAGCAGCCTTCCTCAATTATGTGTGTGTGTTTGCTTGTTCCTGTCATCTCCACCCTCCTCCTACATACCACCCCCCGCCCCGTCCCGCCCACACCACTCACCTTCATGATCTGTCCACAGTTGTCACCGCTCGTGGCAGCTGGTGTTGGTGATGTCGGAGGTGGTGGTGACGGTGTTAATATTGGTCTTTGCTGTTTTTTGGTGGTGATGGTGGTAGTGGTGGTGTTGGTTGTGGTGGTGATGTTCTTGACAGCAGTGTTGGTGATGCTGGTAGTGGTTGTGATGGTAATGGAGTCTGTGTCAACCGTGGTGGTGTTGGTGGTGATGACAGTGGAGTTGTCGGTGGTGGTGTTAGCGGTGGTGGTGGTGGTGGTGGTGGTGGTGTTAGCTATAATATCACTGCCGGTGAGGGTGGAAGTGGTGGGAGTGGTGCTGAGTGTGGAGGTGTTGGCTGCGGTTGCGTTGGCAGAAGCACCAGCAATGATGAAGTGAGGAGGAGGAGGAGGAGGAGGAGGAGGAGGAAGAGAAGAAGGAGGAGGAGGAAGAGGAGGAGGTGCAGCAGTAAGGGCCATCAGCCGCACACCATAAAGCCTCTTCTTTCTTCCTGATAAATCCCCAGACGGTCGCAGGTCTTTTCACACTCAATTTCACCCTCGAAGCGACGACTATAATAGATTCAATAACAGCCGCCGCGGCCCAGTCTGGAGAGGAGGAGGAGGAGAGGGAAGGACGCTGTACTGAGCACCTTTGCACACCTGCTTTGTAACGCCTCAGATATGCCTGTTATTTTACTGTTTATTGTTTTCCTTGATGACGAAGGAGTTACAGTGTGGCCTTCCTGTGTGTTTGTCTTTTTCTTCCTTACCTCCACTCTTTTATTCATGTGTATATCTTTCTGTCTGTCTTTCTTTCTTACTTACGTCTCCTTTATTCTCTTTTTTATTTGTGTATCTTTCTATCTTGTATTTATCTTATTTGCTCTTCTTCTTCTCCCTAACGTTCGGCAGTCATGCATCTTATGAGTCGGCAGTTGGTAGATTGACTTGAAATTTGATAGCGTTGCTATCTCAGTTCAGTGCGTGTAATCTTTCTCTCTCTCTCCTCTCTCTCTCTCTCTCTCTCTCTCTCTCTCTCTCTCTCTCTCTCTCTCTCTCTCTCTCTCTCTCTCTCTCTCTCTCTCTCTCTCTTTCCTCACGATCGATATTGATGAAGAAAACGGTGTTTGGTGGGGGGGAGGGGATTCCAAGCTCGCCTTCCGTCACCCCCCCCCCGACCCCCGCCTCCTGCACGCCTCAAATTCATCCACCAAGGAAACCTAAGAAAGAAAATGCAGGACGGTGAAGAACAGAACAGAAAAGAAGAGAACAACCTAACTTTGCAGGTGAATGATGAACTTTTGTTATACATCAATGAGAAAGAGAGAGAAAAAAAAGTATAACGATTCCGAAAGAATATTATTAAATTTGTCGTTCCCTTCCCCTTACTCGGCGTCGTCATTCCGTCAGATTCACCTCCACGTTCCAATGATTTTTAAAGTTGACGATTCCTTCCCATAAACACGAAATTATAGCAAATCCACAATTGTCCATCCTTGCGAGCATTCTTTTTCATATGATATTTTTTTCTTTACTTTGTTATCCTGTATAAGACGGAGAAAATCAAGGCGTTTCCAAAGTTGTAAGATTTACCTCTCAAACCTTTCCCACCGAGCGTCACTTAGGTGCTCCTGGGATCACTTGAGTTAACCCTCCTGAGTGCTAGAACCAGTCACGCATTTACTCTTCACTTGGCAGGAAGGGAACACATGAAGACGCGATTTTCTTTATTAGTATTAAACTCTTGAACACTGTTTTATTCATCTATCTATTGTACAGAATCTTCAACTTGCTTCCCTTGTGTGCTACCAACTATTGTACCGAATCTTCAACTTGCTTCCCTTGTGTGCTACCAACTCCTTAGCAACGTGTATCTCGGTGACAAGATCCTATTACTTTTTCGTTTTTATCTCTCGTTTTCTTAAGCCAGATGAGAATGATAGACAATATTTAGTTTCCTTCTCTTTTTCTCTCTTATTGCTGCCCTTCCTCCCTCTTACACCCAAGAGGCAAGTCACTGAGGTTGCGTTAAGTCAAATATCAAGAAAAGACTCAAGCCAGTTCGTGTTTCCTGACTAAGCCTGCAAGATTAATAGTGGCAGAGGTTAGGGGCAAACTGTTTTTTTTTCTTCCCAAATTTCAGTTTCCCTTCCCCTTCTCTCATCTCATGCAGCCTCTTTTTCCCCTCCTCCTCCTCCTCCTCCTCTCTGGACATCTCGTATTTGATGCTTACAAACGAAACATCGACTTCCAACTGAATGTGTCCACGATAGAAACTCAACACACACACCCACACCCACACCCACACACACACACACACACCCACACCCACACCCACACTGTTATTCTTCATTAATCTAATACTATGTTACTCTTCCTTTAATCCGTAATTTCCGGTTTTGTCTGAATCTCTCTTTCAGTGCGTGTGATTGATCGAGTGAGTAAGCGAGGGAGGGAGAGTGAGAAAGAGAGAGCTATAGAAGGAGGGAGATAGATGGAGGGAGGGAGAGATGGAGAAAGGAAGTGAAGGAGGGAGGAAGAAAACAAGGAAATGAAGGCGAGATATATAGAAGGAAGGAGATAGAGACGGAAGGAGGGAGAGATGGAGGAATCGAGTGAATGAGGGAATGCATGAGGAAGGGAGAAAAGAAAGAAGAGAAGGAGGTATAGTGCAGTCGTGTTTGAGAGAGAGAGAGAGAGAGAGAGAGAGAGAGAGAGAGAGAGAGAGAGAGAGAGAGGTGGGTAATGTTTGAGGCGAGGGAGAGAGTGGAGTCATGTTTGAGTGAGTGAGGGAGGGAGATAGGGAGGAGTCAGGTCATCTTTGAGAAAGGGAGTGAGCGAGTGGTACCGTGAGTGAAGGTAAGAGTAGGTGTGTATTGTGTGTGTGTGTGTGTGTGTGTGTGTGTGTGTGTGTGGTGTGTGTGTGTGTGTGTGTGTGGCTCATTAGTTACCTTTGTGGGGGAAATGAAGGTATACATGACCAGTTGGGGATGAGGGATGGGGATGGGGGTGTTGGGGGAAGGATACTGGTTGATCTGGTCTGATTTTCTCTCTCTCTCTCTCTCTCTCTCTCTCTCTCTCTCTCTCTCTCTCTCTCTCTCTCTCTCTCTCTCTCTTTCTCACCCACACCCACACAACAACAACCCAGCAATTCTTACATATTACATTTCCTTCTAAAGCTTCACACACGTATACAAAACAGTAACAAAACCGAACAAATTATACGCTTTCACAACACCAGCATCTTGTCACCTTCTGGACTGGCAACTGAAGCATCTCATTAATTGTTAAGTCCAAGACGAGTTTGTCACGTGATCCGAACACCGCTGCCATGGACACGAAGTCGCCACACAAGGAGGAATGAAAACTCTGACAGACGTTCTTAATCCTCTCATAATAAGAATGTGTATAGAAGAAGTCTCTGAGGGGAGGTTTGAGGAGCGTTTAGGAGAGGAAACAGGCAGATGGGTGGCCACAGCAACACTGAGGTACAGGCGTCCGAGGGGGTTGGTGTATACGTGGTGTGTGGGGTGCGTGGCGTGTGATTGGCTGAGGCTGGGGTGTGGTGGGGAGCCCGCTTCGTGGTTGGCCGTGTGGAGTGCAGGGGACAGTTACCTTCTCCGCCACCCCAAGGTAAGCTGCTCCTTCTCCTCGCCTGCTTGTTTACTGCTTTCACTGCCTTTACACTCCCTCAGCCTAGGATTAAACACACACACACACACACACACACCATGTCATCTATATATTTTTTTCAAGTAGTGTCACATGTGCAAATTTTTCTTTTAAGTTACGTAAAACTGTCCCATTAGATTGAGAAAACTGATTAACTTAAGTCTAAAAGTCATGCACCACAAAACTACTCGACTTAGATCTGTTCCCTCCTTCCGCCCTCCTCCTCCTCCTCCTCCTCCACCCAGAAAACGCAGCTGTGCCCTAGTAACAAGTGACTTACGTTGTTTGAAGGTCACAGGAGGGTGGAGGCAGAGAGTAAGCCTAACAAACATTTCAAAAACCTTTATTTACTGCCGTTAAGCGTAAGTTACTATTCAGATCTATACCATATTCCTCTTGGTTCGATGTTAAGCTGCATGTCGTAAATTATGTACTTACTCACCTGGTCTCCTGCGCACCTGGTTGACTCCTGCAGAAGGGTAACACTAAAGGCAACCCCATTTACAGGTGTTAGATCTATAATGACAACCTTTCCTGCCTCCTTTTCACCCTTAGTGCTGTTTACGCTAAGTCTTGTTTCCGTTTTCTGTTAGGTAAGACATTTCTGGGATGTGGAAAGTTTGTAGCTTATTGTGTTAGCTGTAAAGTCGACTATATAATATGATGCTGTGCTACGCTGGTGCTGTAAAGTTAGTTTTGTGTTAAATTCTATCTCCTTACACTACTTAGTCTTCCGCTGCCATCATTAATATCATTATTATTATTTTTCTTTGGTATGCCTTCTTTTCTATCCCTTGCGTGTTCCTCCCTCTTCACTTGCCTCCACTTCCACTTCTATTAAACAAAAAATGTTACTTACCTTGAGTCTACAATAATATATTTTTTTCTTCTTTTGAGTGTGAAAAAAGGCGAACATTCTTGTTCAGATATCCTCCTTTTTTTTTTAGTCTGCAAATTTGATTTACAATTTGGGAGGATTAGTGCGAGGGGAGGGTTGGGGAATGTGTAATGGGTGTGTGTCGAGGTGGTAATGATCGTTGGTTGAGTTTTGGGAGGAGGAGGAGATGGTATAAGAGGCAGAAGTGGTAGTGGCTAGGTGGTGGAGGTGGTAATGGTGAATAAATGGAGTTGGTGGTGGAGGAAGAAGTGGAGGGCGGTATACTTGCAGAGGAGAAGAGTTAATGGACAGTGGTGGTGGGTGTTATTATCATCATTATCATTACTATCATTATCATTATCAGTTTTTAGTAACAATAAAGTAATGAAACCCGTGGTTTGGCTACATGACTTCCTACTTACTCTCATCAACATTCTATCCATCTAACTAATGCAAGAGTTAATCAGTATCTTCAATCCATTCCTTTCATTGGTAAGCTCTGGGACACGCTACCTTTTTTTTTAGTTCTTCCACCTTCCAATGAGTTGATCTCCTTCAGTAGGTGGAAACCAAGACTCTCCTTCCCCACACCACACTGAAACTTAACTGGCCGTAACTCTTTCAAAACTCTTCGGACTGCTTTTTAAAGGAGCGGTGATTACGGGAGCATTACTTTCTTATTCTTAGTTTTGTTTTAAGCCCTTGAGTAGTCTCCTTCCCATGGAAAAACAAAAAAAAGTAATGGGTGCTGGTGGTGGTGATGGTGGTGGTGATGGTGATGGTGATGGTGATAGTGACACAGTGAGGAGTGAGTTGTGAGGAATTTAAGACAATGTAGTGAAGGGAGAGAGGAATGGGGAGTGAGTGAGTGAGGCAAGGAGGAAGGGACTGCAATGTGTGTGGAGGAGAGGTGAAGAGCATAGCTGAAGAGAAGGAGAGGAGAGGAAGGCTGGAGAAAAAGATAATTAGATGGAAAGCTTTTGGGAACAATCAATGAAAATAAATAAAAACTCACGATAATGATACAGAGAGAACACATTAGCCGACCATCTAAGGCTAAGAAGAATGTAGCAAATCAGTCAATAAAATGCTACAACATTAAACAGCTCTTCTTCTTCATAGGGGAAAAAAAGGTCATTTCAAAATCACCAGATAATCTCTTGAAAGGAGGTTTTTTTTGGTTGTCATTTTTTTCCCAGTCGCTCCACTGCCTCTCACACTTTAATCACACGTAGGAATGTGGATAGGTAATCAGCCGACTCGTGAGGGGAGGACGGAGGTTATGAGGGAGTGGGAATGGCCTTAGGGAAATTGCGTGGGTTTGAAAGAGGGGCGGGAGTTGGGGAGGTGAGGCTGTGAAGTCAGGATAGGGAGGAGGAGAGACTGGGAAGTGTAGGTTGGAGGTGTATTGTACATTGGAGAAGGAAGGAAGGAAGGTTGGGTGGAGAAGAGAGGCGTGGTGGGAGTGATGGTGCAGAGGAGAGGGAGAAAGAGTATAGAACCTTGGACTTGTGGACAGGGGGAAGGAGGTGTGGTCACTATAAAGGCAGCGTCTTAATTACATGTCTATTTCCTTTTATTACCTATTTCCTTATCATCAGCGTCTCTGTTCCTCTAATTGTCCACATCTGCTATAATACCATTACGTGTGCGGAGCTAAATGAAGGAGGGGGAGAGAATAATGAGACTCGGAGCACTGCGGGGCGAGACTGCACGGGTTGTCGGGTGTGTGGAGAGATAACAGAGGTAGGGGAGGGTCGATGGAGGCTAGGAAGGGCTGTGGAGGCGTGGGGAAGGCTGTAGAGAAGAACTAAGAGAATTACGAAGAATTGGACAGGTGTGTGGGGAGATATCGAAGGTTGAGGAGAATGGGAGAGGGTTCGGGACGGCGGGGGAGGACTGGGAGGAGCAGGAGGGTGGCTGGGGAGGGCTGGGAAAGGTGGAATGTGTGGAGGGTTGTACCGAACTGATGAGGTTTAGGAAAGGTTGTAAAGGTGTGTGCAGAGGTAACGAAAGTTTGAGCAGTAGGATGAGGTAGGTGAGGAAGGGGAGAGCTTGGTGAGGGTTGGGGAAAGATTGACAGAATCCCCCGAGGGTTGTTGGGGAAAGAGAAGCAGTAGGGAGGGAGATGTGGGTCCCTACGTTACCTTTAAGGCCCCGCAACACGCCGGTTCTTTAAAATGGCGATAGACGCAACGGAAGGCGGTGCCCTCTAACCTCACACTAGCGCCAGTCTCACGCCCACACGAATTTCCGAAGTCTCTCTCCCATTGCAGGGCAGGTGTCGGATAGCAGGCGTGGCGTCTCGGTCCTGAAGGATAGGAAAAACTTCATAAACTTAGCGCAGAACTCCTCTTCCTTCTTCTTCTCCTCCTCCTCCTCCTCCTCCGCCTCCTTCTACTCCCTGTCTTCCTCCTCCCTACTTAATAAGAGCGCTTCACATCTCAAATAACAGATTCATTATGTCATTAATATCCAGTTTCTTCATCGAATTACCACCTGACGCCCTTCTGGCTCTTCCTTCACCTCAAGATCACGTTTTCTTTTTGTCTTTCCTGCCTGGTTTCAAATTGCTATATACTATGAAGTTTCTTTACGTCGTTGTTCTCAAGTTTTCTTTCTAAAAATTGCGTCCTTTTTCTCCAGTTTCTTTCTTAAAAAAACATAATAGTAATGATAGTGAAATAGATGAACTCTGCCAAGCACCAGCAGGCCGCCACGCCTCAGGCAATGTATTATTTGATATCCAATTTCGTTCAGTAACCTCTGTAACAGACTGCTGCACGCCCACCGACCTTCCCTCCTTTCCCTCCTGCCTGTAACCCGACCAGCCTCGGGAGGGAAACCAAAGTACACTCACGAAACACAACTTTATACAATTTTCTGGACATTGTCGTACTTTCTTACATGGATCGGGGCATTCATTATACATATATTTCATCTAATATATTCTACACTTTCCTTTCTCATTAACCTTTGAACTTCTTTTATCGATGTATATCAATCGATAACCATTATACAGAATGAGCAGCAGTGAGCAGAAAGGTGGCAGCGGGTGGTGCGGGCGTGCGATGCGTCTGCTGGTGCGGGGCGCGGGCCAGGTGGTGCGGGTGGCAGCGGGCGGGGAGCAGGTGAAGCTCAGGAAGGATATGGACGACGTGGCCATCATCAGCGCTACCGCCGACCAGGGAGTGTCCGTCGCAGTGGATGAGTGAGTGGAAGAGGAACCTGATCCACCCAGTTAACTTGTCCTTGTTTTGTTTTCCTGTCTATATGTATCTGTCTGGCTGTTTTGTATTGTCATGTCTTGTCTTGTTTTGTCTCTGTCTGTCTGTCTGTCTGTCTGCTTCTCTCTCTCTCTCTCTCTCTCTCTCTCTCTCTCTCTCTCTCTCTCTCTCTCTCTCTCTCTCTCTCTCTCTCTCTCTCTCTCTCTCTCCTCACACAGTAGTTCCCCGAATTTTTTGTCTTTAATTTCCTTGCTACCACATATCTCTTACATTTTACGTAACTTTAGATTTTTTTGCTGTATTATATAACTACTTTTTTTTTTCTCCTATACGTCTCCATATCGTCCATTCATTCTTCCCCATACACGCCCCTCACCGCCCTCCTCCTGTCCCCAAAACACGCCGGCAAAAACCTGCTGTACTCTACATAGTGACGCTACCTGCTAATTCCTACTCCCTCCTTGCCCGCCCTCCCCTGGGGTAACACAGGGACGGGGTGATTGCAGCGATTGGACTGGACAAGGAGGTGGAGAAGCAGTTCCAAGGGGCGACATGGAGCGAGGTGGTGGAGGCGAAGGGTGGAGTGGTTGTGCCTGGTTTGGTGGACGCCCACACTCACCCGGTCTGGGCAGGTGATCGAGTGCACGAGTTTGCAATGAAGGTGAGATGTTGATTCACCTGTTGATTGGGAAGGTTTACACTAGTGGCAGGATGCAGTGGGAGTGTCTGGAGAATTTCAAGAATGTTGCGTATCATTGTGTTCACTTTTTACCGCCTAGTTGGATATCTATAAACCGTACTGTAGGCAATAACACCGTAGGAATACACCCGTTCTCACTTTGCTATATCAGACCAGGTGCTTTGACATCAGGTAGTATGTATCAGGCGGTGAATTGTGTGTTAATCCTCAACAATGTACTGCTAGTGTTAGAAATAGTACAGTTTCCCCAGCCATGGAGGACCAAACCTTCATCCGTTCCCCTTGAGCTTTCGTAACACTTATTATACATTTTTAATATCCTGTAGGTGTTTTCATGGAAGTGTTCAGGTGGTGTTCTGTGTGTTCCTGGGAATGTGTAATGAGAGAATGGATTATTAGTGTTTGAAGGTGTGTGGCAGCGGGGAGAACAATGGTAGGGATGGTAGTGGTGGTAGTAGGAGGGAGTGTAATGGTAATGGTGGTGGTGGTGGTAATTCAAGGGTATTAAGTTGTTATTTTTGAGTGAACTTCCACTTTTTACTTTTTTTTGTCATTACTCATAATAAAGTCAGCCATAGACCAATTGACCGGCTGTCTGGGTGGCGTTGAGTGTTGTAGAACTGTAGAGAGGAATGCGTGTGTGTATGTGTGAGTGTATGTATGTGTGGGTGTGTGCAACCAGCTACTTACTCTTGCATTGTGTGGTGTGTTCTGTGTGTACATACGTGTGTGTGTGTGTGTTTGCAGCTGGCGGGCGCGACATACATGGAGGTGCACAAGGCTGGTGGCGGCATCAACTTCACAGTGGATCACACACGCTCAGCCTCCGAGGATCACCTGCTGGACCTCTTCCTTCCTCGCCTTCAACGCATGTCCAGGGCAGGTAAGACTTCACACCTTTCCCCTTATCCCCTTCCCCTCCCTCCCTGTCTCCCTCATCCCCTTCCCCTCCTTCCTGTCTCCCTCTCCTCTCCCCTCATCTCTCGTCCCTCTCCCTGTTCCCATCCCACAGATTTTTCAGTTCTCTCTCCCTCGTCTCTCGTCCTTGCTCCATTCCCTTGAAATTTCCCTTTTCTCTCTCCTCTCCCTCTGTGTTATCATCATGCTCTCTACTCTCCATCCCTCCTTCATTCGTCTCTCCTCCTATTCCTCCTCAATTTCGTTCCCTCTATCATTCTCCCCATTCCATCGCCCATTATTTTCCTTCCTCTTCACACTCTTCCTCCTCGTCCTCCATCACCTCCTCCTCCTTAACTTTCCTCTTTTCTTCCTGTTTCATACTTTTTTTTTCTCCTTCCTTTTCTTATTATCTATCCTCCATCCCTAAACTAGCCACATCCTGCTAACAAACCTAACATCCTCTTCTATTGGTTTATTTAAAAAACGAGAGAGAGAGAGAGAGAGAGAGAGAGAGAGAGAGAGAGAGAGAGAGAGAGAGAGAGAGAGAGAGAGAGAAGGGAAAGGGAGGCTGGATGGGAAGGAGGAAAGGGAAGTTGGTCTAATATTATTGTAGATGTTTTGAAAATCACTTACTGATGAAACAGGATTCGCTCATCCCGCCTCTACTCTCTCTCTCTCTCTCTCTCTCTCTCTCTCTCTCTCTCTCTCTCTCTCTCTCTCTCTCTCTCTCTCTCTCTCTCTCTCTCTCTCACACAGGCACCACTTTGGTCGAGTGCAAAAGCGGCTACGGACTGGACGTGGAGAATGAGCTCAAGATGCTGAGGGTTATAGAGCGAGCACGTTCCCGCGCTCCACTTACCATCTCCTCCACCTTCTGCGGGGCTCACTCCATCCCCAGGCAAGTCTTCCTCCTCCTCCTCCTCCTCCTCCTCCTCCTCCTCCTCCTCCTCCTCCTCCTCCTCCTCCTCCTCCTCTTCCTGTTCTTTTACTTACTCTACGTAGGGACATAATCTTCTTCCTGTATCTCCTCTTCCTTCTGCTTCTCTTCTTATGTCTTCTGTCGCTACTACTACTACTACTACTACTACTACTACTACTACTACTACTACTACTACTACTACTACTACTACTATTACTATTTGGTTTAATTTCTCCTCCTCCTCGATTTCCTCTTTCCTTTCTTCATCCTCCTCCTCCTCCTTTTCCTCCCCTTTTCATTTATTTTCCTCTTCCTCCCCTTTTTCAATTCCTCCCCCCTTCACATTTTTTTCATTCCTCCTCCCCATCCCTTCTTTTTCATTCCTCCTTCCCATCCCTTCTTTTTCATTCCCCATCTTTCCCTTCTTTTTCATTCCCCATCTTTCCCTTCTTTTTCATTCCCCATCTTTCCCTTCTTTTTCATTCCCCATCTTTCCCTTCTTTTTCATGCTATTCCCTTTAATTTTATTCTATTATCTTTTTGTTACATTCCCGTTTTTTTTTTTTATTCTATTCCTCTTATTTGTATTTGAAAGATCTTGTTTTTCATTCAATTCCCTTCCTTCTTAATTCAATTCCCCTTTTTATTCAATCCCCTTTTTATTTTACTTCCCCTTTTTCAATTCTACTCCCCTCATTTTTTCAAGTCTCCTCCCTTCATTTTTTGATTTTCCCTTTTTCAATTTTACTTCCCTTCCTTTTTCCATTCTCTTCCCCTCTTTTTCTTCATTCTACTCAGCCGCAAGCTTGACAAAGGCCTATTAATTATTTCAGATAAGCACACAGCCTATCTATTATTGCATGCAAACATTATAAGCCTATTAATTACCTTCATACAAATATAATACAATTCATTATTTGTAGTAAATCTAAAAACATACCAATACTGATTTTATTTCATGGTAAACACACTAGGGACGTATGACACCAAGTATTTAACACATGGTTATATGCTGTATGTTTGCTGGGTTAAGTCTCATTATAAACTGTGTATACATTTAATTTAAACAAATGAACACTTACACGAACGTTTATGTGAAGCAATTAGGTACTTGGTTGGAGGGCGTGGGCGTGGTCATTGATCTTGGTGGGCGGAGTTTCTGTGCCATGTTCAGGCTGGTGTAGGGTGAATTATTGCATAAGGGAAGGATAGAAAAGCAGAAAGACTCCTCCTCACCCACCCCTTCATCCGTCACATTGTTAGCGGGAAAAGTGAGCAAAAATAATAGGTATGAACTTTTTGTAACAGGAGGAAGGAAAATATTTGCACTTTATATTCATCATTGTATGTATTGTATGTATGTAGCAATGATTAAGCAAAGACATGTTTTATTGATTAACTAACTAATTAGAACTGGACGAACTGAGATAAGATAAATAATAAAGAGAGGTGAGTCACGATTACTCCCTGTTAGATGAGCAAGAACTGCCATCTCGTGGGTGAATATTGCACTAATCATTTATCTTTTTCTTGTCACTGCCATCTGACGTGGAGACATGACCAGAAAAAAAAAGATAAATAAGATAACTAAATAATACATATCCATAATGGTGCATCCTCGTAGTGTATTAGGTAGTGAGTTTTGGTGTTGTTGGTAATTAGTGAAGCAGCATCTTATGTGTGCTGTACTGTCAAGGCCTCGTGATGCCAAGTACAACCATGTGATGCAAAGGTGTCCATAGAGAAGTACTGGTCTTGTCACCACTCCATGACTTAGCATTACACAACCGTCGCTACCATGGAAGTACTTACCTACACCCTTGATGGAAAGATTACTCTAGTTTGGAAGGACGTCTTAATACACGTCTCAAGAATTTCACTTCTCGTGCTTGGTAATCCGACTGTCCATGAACGTTAGTGTAGATAAGTGGACAGAGTAAATGATAGTGAAACGATCTTTAAAATACTTGGTGTGAATTATTATTTAGTTTCACAATTCTTACCCGTGACCAAGTTTTTCAGTCATTAGGAACTTTTCTTTGACCTGAAGACCGACTAAATGTGTCTTATATTTATCATCATCATTATCTTTTCCTTCTTCATCATCTTCATTTTCTTCTTCCTTGGTAGTGTAAGTATACTCGATGCAGAGGTGGGTGAGGAGTGTGCTTGCTTTTCTATCCTGCTCTCACACAGTTAGGCAAGATCTGGATGGTAGTGTAGTCTACTCAAGCAAGTAACCTCGCTATAATACAATAGGTTCTATGTTACCAGGTAGGCCTAGTATATTCCTCCTCCTCCTTCTCCTCCTCCTCCTCCTCCTCCTGTTCTTGTTCTTGTTCTCCACTTCCATCTGTTAGCTGTCCCTTCATTTCCCTCTCTTTCGCCTCTCATTACCTCCTCTCCCTCTTTCTCATTTCTTAGTATCCAGCTCTCTTGTCTCACTCACTCACACTCTAAACTAACCCCAGTGTCTCTCTTTAATCCTCTCTCACCCCTCTCTCTCTCTCTCTCTCTCTCTCTCTCTCCCTCTCTCTCTTTCCTCATTATTTCCCCACTCACATCCCCTCTCAATCTACCTACGTCCTACCTGTGTTGCTCTTCCCTCTCACTGCAACTTGTTCTCGGTCTGTCTTTAACTCCCACTGACTCCCACTCAACTACCCCACTGCTCATCCCCTGTCCATCACCTCCCACTCCCTTCCCACTCACTGCTATCAATCACCACCGACAACACACTGTCAGCAACATCAGCCTCATCCATCCTCTGCTGACGGGCTGACGGGAGGTTGGTGGAGTGAGCTGGTGTATGGAGGGGACTGGATGTAGTGTGTTTCTTCGTGGTGGTGGTGGTGGTGGTGGTAGTAGTGGTGGTGGTGGTGGTGGTGGTGGTGGTGTAGAGAAAGGGTTAAGGTGTAAGGCAGGTGAGAGTTGCGTAAGTGGGCAGGTGAGGGGGGTGCTGGGGGGCAGGTGAAGAGGACGGAGAAGTATCACACCTGCATTTAATTATTCAGGTGTTCCGCTGATATTCATTTTCGCAAACTATGGGTGATGTACTTGATACTACTACTACTACTACTACTACTACTACTACTACTACTACTACTACTACTATTACTATTACTATTACTATTACTACTACTACTACTACTATTACTACTACTACTACTATTACTATTACTATTACTATTACTATTACTACTACTACTACTACTACTACTACTACTACTACTACTACAATAACAATACAATTTACGCACAAACCAGCCAACAAACAGATAAGGCAAAGTATCACCTGCATACATTTATACCTGAGAAGCCTTTCACCTGGCGCCTCACCTGAGACTCCTTCCTTCCTTCACAGGGGGCTCACAGCTGAGGAAGCAACAAGGCTGGTGGTGGAGGAGCAGCTGCCGGCGGTGAAGACAGCTGTGGACGCTGGCCAGGTAAGTTTCCTAAGACCTGGTATGCATTCATCTTAGGATTGATCTGCTATTTAAGGAAAAGTATGCAGTTATTACGAGGTTAGAATTTCCTATAGCAAGGTACTACACTTACCTAGGCGATTACACCTCAAAATGCACTTTAAATCACCATGTATACACTGCCTATACCTGCAGGATGATTCATAAGTACACCTGCACTTACCACTTGCATCACCTTCCTGCCTGGCAAATAGAAGCAACATCTCTTTGTAAATCAGCAGTGAAAGGTTGTAAAACTGACGATGACAAAAGGGCCAATCAGCCTCGAGTATTAGAGTGATCTGTGGGCGCTGGTAACCAATCTACAAAGGGAGGGAAATGTCGGAGGAACAGAAAGGGAATATTTACAACTGAAAATGTACTTGTTAGCGAGGCATGTAGGCAGGAGCTTAAGAGCAGCTTGGAACATTGCAGAGGAGGGTAAAGGATGTCAAAGTGCTGCCAGGAAATTAAATAGAAGTATGATTTGATGCCGATGGTGTAGAGAGGAAAGACAAGAGAGGGAGAGACGACTATAAAGGATTGTAAGCTGTTAGTATTAGTCGTATGAGATGGAAAAATTGTATGTTGAAAACGGAAATACGAAGAAATAAGTGAATGTAGTAATAAAACGAAAAATGTATATAGAAACGACTCCATCTTAACGAAATAAATGCATAGAAGAATATAATTACATATAGAGAAAACAGAATACAGAAAATAACCTTGAAATAAATAAATATCCGTACAGAAAAATAAGAGAAATAAACAGATCAGACGGAGGAAAAAAAAACCATTCCATTTGCTTTATTTTTCATCTATTGTTTCCCTTCAATTGTTCTGCAGTCAAGGGGTAACGCCGCTCATCAGGAAGGTGGTGCGTTGTATCGTTCACGAGCACATTAGTAATAGCGTTCAATCGGCCGCGGATTATCGAAGTTGCGAATTTATTTTGTAGAGAGCATATTTTACAGCTTTCAGAACTGTGTTACTTCATTAAGATGCATTGTTATTATTATTGTTGTTATTGTTAGATGATTTTTACGACTAAGTTTTGGTTTCATATATATAAGGATATAAAAAATATTACATTTACTACTACTACTATATCTACTACCACTACTACTACTTCTACTACTACTACTTCTACTATTATTACTACTCCCAGTATAAATACTAGTAATAGTAATAAAAATAGTAGTAGAATGATACCACCAACACCACATCACCACCACAAACAACAACAACAACAACAACAACAACACTGGTGGTAATGACACGAGAAATAGTTAATGGGTTCTGCAATATTTTTCAGCATTAATTTTCCCATTAGCATTCATGTATTCCACAGCATATTGCGTGCGAGTTATCTCTTCAAGCGGACACGAAACGAACTGTGTGATTTTATTTCAATCTTTTATTTTTTCATTCGAACATGAAGTGAACTGGTTTTGAAGCAGAATTGCACGTTAAGGCATTATACTCCACTTCTTGATCCTCCCTGATATTGACAGGTGCACACACACACACACACACACACACACACACACAGATACACATCTCTATACATACAAACTGTGTCATGAAGATAAGCAACACTATACTCACGGCAACACTCCTTCACAGCACAACACACTACGAGGTAACACAGCACCAAGCAACACAACACCTTCCCAACACAGCACCTTTCCAACACAGTACCTTCCCAACACAGCCCCACGCAACACACCACATTCCCAACACAGCATCTTATAAGTACCACAGCCTGCACCTAAACCCTGAAACACATAGCCTCTGCAACAACCATCTCATGCAACACAACGTATCAACACACTCACATAAATTAGCAACAGTTCTAGCCTACGCAGCAATCCCACAGCCCTTGCAACATTCGCGCAGCTCATGCAACACAGCCCCTTTAAGACCCATAGCCCTGTGGCACACACCGGCATGTATTCCCCCTAACACTTGAGCGCTGCTTCACCTCGTCCTTATCTCACCGTCCCACACACTCACACACAATCTAAGATGGTCCAATTTACCTTCAATTACAGCAAGAAGAATATGATTAATTCAAGGAAATGTGCTATAAGGGAGCGAAAGAAAGACCCTTAAAGAAAGCTACCTGAAGAACGCGTTTCTAAGTACACATCTTCCTTATCTTTCTTATTTATTAATTTTTTTCGATTCGTTCTTGGAGTCCGTTTCTGACTTGGTGACGTGACGTGATAGTGATTCAGCGATTTGATCTTGCCTTTACCAGCTGTGCAAGTGCAAGGGTTCGTGAGTTGAAACATGATAAGCCTAATAATACGTTTTAAATTTGCTTAATGTTCTTATACTACGACGTTGATAAAACAAAAAAATTCGATGACATGGCGGCATATATCAAACACGAGCTTAAGTGGACTCGACCCGACGCCACCGACCCGACTCACCCGACCTGATTCATGAGGTGTGAACGTCCCCTGACACAGCAATAGTTAATTAAAGCACCACTCACAGGTGCAACTAACTAATAGAAAAAAAAGTATTTCATCATATAGCAATTTATCATTCTGCGCATGCGTGGCGTCGGTCAGTAATCTATTTGCACATTTATCTCATGTTGGTTCTCTTTTTATTTCCTCGTTCAAATCAGCGTCCTGCCAGTTCCTGTAACCGGACGAGCACCTTCCCTCCCTCCCTCCCTCCCTCCCTCCCTCCCTCCCTCCCTCCCTCCCACACATTAGGAGCCTCGGACGTGGACAAACTATTATGTCTAGGAATGTCTGGCTATCCGAATACATTACCTTTTCCATGTCACTTGCGCAGACCTGGTCACTCCTGCGCGTCTGTATCGAGAGAGATAAATAGATAGATAAGTATATAGAGACAGATAGATAGATAGATAGATAGAGAGAGAGAGAGAGAGAGAGAGAGAGAGAGAGAGAGAGAGAGAGAGAGAGAGAGAGAGAGAGAGAGAGAGAGAGAGAGAGAGAGAGAGAGAGAGAGAGAGAGAGAGAGAGAGAGAGTGCAGTCTTGTTATGAATCAGCTCCACACTCCTGTTTCCTGTGCCTGAGGGGATGCTGTGGGCAGCTCACACACACACACACACACACACACACACACACACACACACACACACACACACACACACACACACACACACACACACACACACATGCTAGCTTCCCGCCTTAATGAGTTCTGGTACTTTTGTAACTTATTGACAGTTTCCATCCGTTCCCAGCAAGGAAGAGAGACGCGACGTATTAACGCTGTGTACGTATGTGTGGTGTGTGTGTGTGTGTGTGTGTGTGTGTGTGTGTGTGTGTGTGTGTGTGGACCACTACCATTACCACCACCACAACAACAACAACAATAACAGCAACAACTACTGATACCACTACTACTTCTTCCATCACAACCATCACTATGCTTCCACAGATGTCGGTGGATGCAGTGGATGTGTTCTGCGAGCGCGGTGTGTTCTCAGTGGCGCAGAGTCATTCCATCCTGCAGGCTGCGCGGCGTCTTGGCTTCCTCTTGAACTTTCACGCTGACGAGCTGAATCCCTTGGGCGGCGCTGAAGTGAGTCACCACCCACTGCTACTATTCCCACTACTACTGCTACTACTAAGTGTTATAAAGGCGTATATATGTGTGTTATAGATCTTTGTATAGTAAAGAGTGCACATTTGGGTGTTAGAAAGGTAGGAATTTGTTTCTCTGCTACAACTACCATCATCACCAGCATCATCACTATATCCATCGTCTGTATATTCATCATTACCATCACCAGTCACACATTCATACTATCACCATCACGACCATCTACTACCTTAGTGCTATC
>JAPQNM010000017.1:10548495-10608495 GCA_029783475.1 Metacarcinus magister | reverse complement strand
TAAGACATTTATCTTATATCATCCATGAGAGGCCCAAAGGGTGGGGATCAAACCCTGGCAGGACACTCCTGGTCCACAACATTACCTCACAAGCCAGTCATCATCAAGGCCTAGGCTGCTTTAGGGCGGCCTTGAATACCTTTTTTTCGGGATTGCTAGGTCACAACTCTTTGGCTAAAGATGGTTCATCACTGATTTTGTCAGACAAAAGGTATAAAAATACTCAAAATTATGCCCTTTTGGAAGGTTGATTTTAATGGTGTTTCATTACAGTTTATATTATCCATTTTATATTAACCATTAATTGCAATCTGTAATAACCTGTTACATCCTGAGAACATGTGTGAGTGGTCTACATGTTAGTGGATACAAGAATGTACGTGGTTACATGGATGAAATGTTTAAATGTATTTAGGTGTTGGAATGTCTGATCAGCTGAAGTTCAGATAAAAGGAGTTATATTCTGTGAATAATAGTACAGTATTCCTTCTTCAACCATAGGGATTAAATTCTTGAGTAACCTTGTGTTTGACATGATGGAAAGACTTGGCTGTACAAGGACCTAGTGCAGGCATTAGATTTCTAGTCTGACATGGCAAAATTGTAGTAATTTTATTAGATTTATAGTAAACTATCTTAAGATATGTTTATAATGTCTTTACTGTGAATGCATATGAACAAAAATATGTAAAATATCTATATTTTCCATGCCATTAGTTGTATAATTAATGGGGTTCACACAGAGCAAAGTGGAGCTGAAGATTTAAAGTTGGATGCCCATTTTGATATCACGTTGACATGATTCGTTCTATATTCTCTGCTCCTATCTATTCAGCAACCGTGCTCGCATTGAATATATGTAATAGATTTTGAAGTTTATTTTGTATTTATCAACAGATATGTGGAGTTGTAACAAACGGTCGCACTGAGCAATGAGCACGAATGCAGTGAGTGGGCAGGTTGAAGATTCTTAACTGTGCAGCTTCTCAATGGAATCTATCTATCTATCTATACCTCTGATGGCTCATACCACTCCAAGGACCTCTCTCAAGGTGGTGGCTACGGTAAAAGTCCATCTTTCCATGTTCTGTCATGGTGAAGGCCACACTGTAATCTCTCCTTGCATTACTGATTCCCTCTGTCCCTCCGCTTCACTGGCGGCCTCCCTCTTGTAGCCTGCCCTTCAACTTCACTCGTTTAGTCTCTTAAACCCATTATCATTATAAGCCATTATTTTAACCACCTCAGTGTGCCGTACTTTACCCATCTAACTTCTCCACAATCTATTGCCTTTGTTGTTGCACCCATGTTTACTACTAGTACTACTACTAGGTTTTGTTTAGAGGTCTATGCCTCACAGCCATGGTGGACCACCGCTGCACCACTGTGAAGCCCGACCACAGCAGTTCCTCCCCAGTAAACAGCTTAAGCATCACGGGCCCGGGCTGGGACTCAATCTGCCGACCAAGCGAATGTAAGGCCAGCGCGTTACCACTGTACTAGCCCATGCCAAAGTTTTTTTTATACACAATTAAGTTTCCTTTACAAAGCTTGAATTCACTGTTCATATTCTTGACTGCTATGCTACATTCCATGTTGGAACTGCCATCCCCTTCTAAACACCTCTCACTACTTCATACTTGTTTGTTCTACACCTTGATATACTTCCCAGCCTTCCCTTCCAATGATTTGCTCTTCTAATTCTATGTTTCTGATGCAATTGTCAGAGTAGGTAGGATAATGCTATCTCTTATACCTCTCTTAGCTTCCATACTTACATTCCTCCCATTCATAACACTCTTCAGTATCCCTATTACCTGTCTCCCTCTCATCTCTCCTTCCATGCCCCAAAAGCTTACATAGAATTGCTCCCAAGTACTTTAACTCTCACTTCCTCCCTTTCCATTCCCCTTAGCATAATTCTGGTTTCTTTCATAAAATCAACTGCCTCCTCTAGCCTTTTAAAGATAATCATTGTTTTTCTTGTTGGAATTTATTTTCAACTTCCTCCTACACACTAAATTAAAAGCATCTAACACCCTCTGTAACATCTCCTTACTCTCTGCAAACAAACCTACCACCAGCAAGTTTTGCACACCATCCAACCTCATCTTAGCATCCATATATCTCATTCTGACTATCATCTCTCTTATCCATCCATTTATGTATATGTTGAACAACTAAGGTGATATCACACACCCCTGTCTCACTCCCACACCAATCCTAAAACAGTCATTCCATTCTCTGTCCACTTCTACAAATGTACTTGCCTCCAGAATGCCTTGAACCCCTCCCGCCGACGTCCTCCTATTCCACAGATCCTACATACATCCTACAGGGACTTCTTATGTACCCTATCATATATCCACAAAAGCAGCTTACAGCTTCCTATCTTTCTCTAGATACTTTTCAACTACAGTTTTCACATAAGAATTTGGTTCACAATGGAATTTCAAATATTTAGAATATGCTGTTGTGACATTTTCAGTCTACACACTATAAATTGTGGTTGAGAAAGCCAAGGTTGAGGAAGGATTACTGTATTTGTCCAACCACAAATACACAAGCTCTTGAAAGACTGCACACACGGTGGAATTACCATAATAGTTTTGTGTACAAGTTCCCTTTAATAAGATTTATATAGAACTTTAACATTTGATAGTTACTCAAGATAAAATTCATACCTGTACAAAGACCATAAATAATTCAAAATAAAAACATTATTCTTCTTATTTAAAAGAAGATTCTTTACACTTACTTAATGAACACATCAATGCCATACATGTTGTTTACTGGAAAGTATACGGAATAATCTGATAATCTTCAAATATCTAACAGTTTGCACTAAGAGTCGTCAAGCTGCGAGTCATCAAACAGAAGCCTAATATCATCCATGCTCTTAAATATAAGGTCAGCAAATTTGCTGGAGTCTGTGGAGGGGTATGATCGCTTAGAGGACACGTGGAAGAAGATGTTGTACTCTGTGGGCAGCATGTACGAGACTCCGTAGCCCTCGTCAGACACTGGTCCAAACCCACCACCAGGTGAACACTGTCAGGTAAAAATTAATCTATTACTTCACTGCATTGGTTTCTTTGATTCAAGGATAAGATTGTGATGGCAATTCCATACAAGTTTTACCCGATACTCTTAAAAATGGACATCCCAGAAAAATAACAAATATTGTGATATATGAAATTTGATATTGTGTGAATCAAATGGCCATTATTAACCTCAAGTATGCAACATTACCTTGGTTTGAAAAATGAGGTAAATAACTGAAAATCATTCTACTGTTTTCACTTCCCTTAACCCCTTCTGGGTAAACCTAGTTGTGGGGTTCCTCAGTTATGATAGTTCTAGGGAAACTGTATTTATATAGCAGGCTGTCATCCCCCTAAAGTGGGTAACTCCAACAAGGCATGCATAAACACACCCATGCATGTGCTAACATGAAAGAGCTGCTTCGAGAACAACAATTTTACCATTTTCCTGAATGGTTCCAGGTTGATGTCAGGAGTGTTGGCCTGGATCTGCTGCTGTGGTTGCTGGGAGGTAGAGAGAGTCCAAGGCCGCTTCATCACAGACTCCAAAAATTGACTCTCCTGAAAAACAGTTGAGGTAAATTGCTATATCCAAACTGAAATTTAATCATGCATTTACTTATTTATTTTTCATGTCTACAGGGGCATTTCAATTTCTGAATAATTTCACAATTAGATTTTTGCATGAAAATTTACCTTGCTGAGCATGTTATTGTGCATGATAAACTTAGGAACCCAACTCTACTCAAGTATGGTCCTAAATTTGATCCCTCTTATATATACTCTCTATGAAAACTCCTTTTCATTGCGGGTGTGGAAATTTAAGATATCCATTCTTAGTGGTGCATTTAGCCTGGATGGTTAACTTCACACAGCTTCCCCAGCATAAAATGGCATATAGCCGCATAGAATGCTCAAAGGGTTTAATTGTAGACACAAAGATGTTACATGCAACCAGGGCTGGATTTAACAATAGGCAAAGTAGTGGTTCAGTGGTGCAGTGGTTAGCATGTCTGACTACGAATCCACTGGCCCGAGTACGATCCTAGACAAGGAAAGTCGGCACACAGCTCACCCAGCTGTTCATCCTTCCAAATGGATTGGTGGATAAATGGGTACCTAGGGTAACCTGGGGAAGGATGTCACAGTGGCCCTGTGTCCCGGGATAACAGATTAATTTTCACCACAGGTTCAAATGCCGATGTGACGGGAAATGAACGCCTGCAGCTACGCGCAGCTACAGTGTGTGCCCCTATTTTACCTTAGTAGACCATTGGCCTAGGGCCTACTGGCATCTGAGGTAAAGTGGGGATACACACTATAGCTGTGTGTAGCTGTGGGCGCTCATCTCCTGTCACATAGGCCTTTGAGCCTATGGTGGCTGGGACACGGGGGCACTATAACATCTGACTTTCCACAGTTTACCTTCCCCAGGTTTCCTTAAGTACTCATTTATCTACCAACCCATTTGGGAGGATGAACAGCTGGGTGAGCTGTGCGCCGCCTGCTGTCATCCGGGATTGAACTCAGGCCAGCGAATTCGTAGTCAGACGTGCTAACCACTGGACCACTGAGGCGCCACTAACGGATATCTGAAGACCCACTGAAACTAATTTCTTGTGCAGCTTGCCAGTGTATAAAATTTTTTCAAGTGTACTGTTATAATGATATTAATTTGTATTTATTGACATTTGGCAATTGCAAAATAAATTACAGTAAAAAATATATACACGTAATCAATACTTATGTCAACATTTCTATAAAATTTTTGGCTCACTGATGAGTTAGGCCGAGGGTCCACAAAGAGGTAAATCCTGCCCTGCGTACAACTATGTGCCTCGGTAAGATACTGTCAGGTGAACGAGTGACCTACCTTTCAGAACCTTGATGAGTTTGTATTCAAACAATAATGAAGCTTAAGTGTTAAGGAACTACAATATGATTTAAAAAGAACTTACATAACCCAGTCCCTTGGAGACTACAAAGAGAGCGAAGAGGTGACGGTCGATTCCTAGTCCATTCATGGCATCCCGGTAGAATTTCTGGTGGCGTATTCCTGCCACCCTCAACAGCTGCAGGAGATCAGGCTTGGACAACTTGGAGCTCACAAAAGCCCTGAAAGGTATGATAAAATGCATCTTCCTTTAGTAAGTACCATGTGGTGGTGTAGATGGACTGAACGAAAATGGTGTGTATCTGATGGTATATTTGTGGAAAATGGGTTGCTTTTGGCAAACACCTTACAGGATGGTGTGAGGTAATTTTAGGATGAGAAAACATATAGGAAGTGAAAAGGTTTTTTGGGGACAATGTTATCCCAAAAATGGAAAGATGGAACGATAAATAAGAGATGGGGCTGTGGGGTAGGTGTTCTAGGATCACTTGCAAGGGTTATGAGAGGGAGGAATGTCTCCAAGGAGTAAATAAAGGTTTGAAGAATACTGCCAATGTTGACATATGGATCAGAGATTTAGATGTGGAATAGCGTGCAGCTGTCAAGTGGGTGTGCTGTGCAAAGGAGTTATCTGAGGGGAATATGGAGTGACAAGATAGAAGGGTGAGAGCAATGAAAGCGAATATAAACAAAAAATTATTCAAGTGGAGTGAAGTGATGGAATGGGTGGAAACAAAAATACATTTAGATGGTATAGCCATATAGAGAGGATGAATAGTAAAGAGTTTGTGAAAATAGTTTGTGTGAGAAATTGAAGGTCCCAAAACACAATCAATCATTGGGGGTATATGCCAAAGGGTGTGTCACCTTGCCCACCCTCTGACGCCAATCCCAGCGATCACCCCGTGCAAGTCTCCATGCAAGCCCCCTTCTCATACCAAGTATCTCCCAACAGGAAGCATCGATTTGCCCCAGCCACAAACTTTGTGGGCGCCTTGGCCTCCTCCACTCTGGGTTATCCCTTTGAGAGACAACCCGACAAGCAGGATCAGCTTCTGGGTAATGTGCCACATGCCAATATAGTTGAGGTTGGTAATAGGCCTTGATTAAGTCTCACGGAGCAGTTGCTGATTTGACACAGTCATTCCAGCGATACCCCATGATTCTGCGTAGGCATTTATTTGTATCATTCTATCTAAATAGTATTCATAATCCCTCTGTATCAGGGAACCGAGAGAGAGAGAGAGAAAGTTGACACATCTTCCTGCACCTGGCCGTCGGTCCACACTTTTATTCGTCGTGTCGCTGACGAATGTACACGTCGCTCTGCTCACTTAGACGTTGAGAAACTGGCCATTCTAAAATCACGCATCTGTCATGACCCTTCTAGCCTTGCTGGTAAATTAATAAAAACCGATAAATTCCTAAGCTTCTCAACGTATGATGAGTTCACTGCTGCCTTAATTTCTCATTTCTCTGGTCACTCTATATTAGGTGCAACTCATTCCTTCCTCAAAATTGCTCAAACTCTCACTCATGTCGCCCGTTCTACGCATGATGTATATAAAGCAGAGAATATTGCATCCTCTCTAAGCGCAGAATTAACAGACCAGATGAAAACTTTACAGTGGATAGACGAGAACGGAAAAATATCTTCTGAGGATTTCAAACGGCTCATGTCATATTTCCTATTCCTTGTCCAGCTCGACTCACCGACATTCACAGTAGCAAGCGACATTAAATTCAGCAAAAAAGATTTTCTGTACGATCTATGTAAGAAAATTTTGGAGAAATCACCACCACCAGTAATTCAACCAGTCAGTTTAATTCAGACACCTCGCAGTCCAGCTTCTCGGTACCACGATTCTCCCAGTCGCACACCATCTCCACGTTCTCGCCCCTTCTCACGCTATAGATCACAATCTCGTCATCGCTCAAAGTCAAGTAACGTAACTTGTTATCGATGTGAACTCAAAGGGCATGTATCAGCTCACTGTCGCGTCTTGCTCAACGACCAAGGTTGCTCTCAATACAACCCAAATGCTTTCTGCTCCCTTCACAACAGACGTGGTCACTCGCTAGCGGAATGCCGATTATATAAATCGGAGATGCAATCTTCTTCTCAACATTCGGGAAACGACTCGCGCCAAAGCCTCAAAACACCCCCGTAATCCTTAAACCAATTCTTAAAACTTCACCTTCTACCTCCAACAAGTTTTCTAAAACACGTGTTCACTTTGAAATTCAGCCAGCGCCTCTTCCTTGTATTCCTGTAAAATCCTCCGGATTCTTTCAAGGCCTTACTACTGCTGTCAACTCAGCTTCTCAGACATGCCGTGCGTTTTTTGATTCTGGCGCTGCGGTAAACATTATCAAATCTCATACTTTTGACAAACTCTGTCGCCTCAAGGCATAAAATTCAGAGTTATCCTCCGGATATCACCGTTAGTGGAATATCTGGTAACATTGTCATGCCTCATAGCAAGGTCCTCCTCGATGTCTCCTTGTCTCCACTTGAACCTTGCATATCAGATTATTTCTATGTCATTGATGATGTATGTTTCTTAGCTGACATGTTAATAGGCTACCATACCATGGCACATTTCAACATCTCACTTTTCCCTTCCATTCATCAAATTGCCCAGAATGGTACCTTCATCTCCGCCTCTCCCTCCCATGAGTCTCTGTCTTCACCTGATGTCTATATCGCCACATCTACGTCTGGCCATGACTCACCTCCCGTCTCTACCTCCCTGCCCAAGTCACCCTCAGTAATACCTGCCCTCCCCCCTTGTCATCCTCAACGCCAGCCGACTCGCTTAGTGAAGCGCTGCCCAGCGACAACAACAACCTCCCCCCCACAACACTCTCTGATGTCCTCTCGACCGCCAGACTCAGGAAAGCTGTGTTGACCTCCCCTGTGGTAGTCACACAGACCGACCTTTGTTTGGTGCGAGTTGCCGTCAAAGGTGTGCTCCCCGGGACAGACGTCTTATGTTTGCCCGACTCTACTCGAGTGAAAGGTATTGCTCTAGAGTCAGTTCTTACGACTCTCGAGGATGATGGTTCTTACCGTATTGCAATTCAAAATCTAACTAATCATCCTATATTCCTTAAATCCGGCGTGACTCTAGGGGAAATTCTGCCCTATCCTGCCCCTGTCGACTCATCACCTTGTCATATTTCATTGTCTACACCACCTGTCACAGACTCTCCATCACAGCCTTCCCCTCTACTTGCTCAGCATCTAGGTGATGTAGATTTCCCTGAGTCAAGACCAGATTTACTCGCCCTATTATCGGCTTACAGGTCCTGTGTCTCCCTTCCTGGTGAACCCCTGGGAAAGACCGATGCGGTCTACCATTCCATCTACCTCACTCCAGGCTCGACTCCTACATACGTCCCGGCTTATCGCATCCCGCATAGCCGCAGGACGTTGATAGACGACGCTGTCAGAGCCATGCTGGACGAGGACATCATAGAACCAGCGGCCTCACCATTCAATGCCCCGCTGTTCCTCGTGCCCAAGTCAAATGGTGAGTGGAGAGTCGTCGTCGATTTCCGTGGTTTAAACGCCGCGACGATTCCCGATCGATTTCCAATGCCAGTGTTATCTGATCTCCTCCAGTCAATAGGTGATTCAAATAGTGTATTTTCTACCCTCGACCTTCAGTCTGGATTTTTCCAGGTCGAACTGGAAGAAAGTTCACGGAAATACACAGCGTTCACCACATCATCTGGCCAATACGCTTTCAAGCGTATGGCCATGGGTCTCGGAAATTCCCTTAACCTTCATGCGCCTAATGAACTCAACTCTCTCTGGCCTCTTAGGTAATTCGGTGTTTTGCTACTTGAACGACGTAATAGTCGCGTCAAAAGACCTTCCTGAGCACCTAGATACCTTATCAGACGTTCTGTCACGTTTCGCGAAAGCCGGTTTAACACTAACTCAGTAAATGTCAGTTCCTCAAACGCGAAATCAAATTCTTAGGACATAAAGTCGACAAAGATGGTATCCACACCCTTGATGACAAAATTCATGCAATATCACAGTTTCCGACTCCTAATTCTGCTGACGACGTTCGTAGCTTCATTGGTCTCGCAGGATTTTATCGCCAATTCATCAAGGATTTCAGTAAAATTGCTCAACCTCTCACATCACTGTTTAAAAGGAACATAGAATTTGAATGGACAGATGAGCGCGAGAATGCATTCAATACCCTCAAACAAGCCTTATGCAACGCTCCCGTCCTTGCTTTTCCCGACTTCAACAAGGACTTTACCCTTTGCACTGACGCGTCAAACACAGGTATCGGCTCTGTCCTCATGCAACATGACGACAACGGTAAATCACGCGCCGTTGCTTTCGCCAGTCGTTTGCTCAATGCTGCTGAGCGCAATTACAGCGTCACACACCGCGAAGCTCTCGCAGTGGTTTGGTCACTTCGTCATTTCAAAGACATAATACTCGGATATCGCATCCACGTTCTGACCGATCATTTTGCTGTCACAGAACTATTCAAAGGAACTAGCTTAACTGGAAAATTTGCCCGTTGGCAACTCAATGTTCAAGAATATAATCCTTCATTCGCGTACATCCCAGGTAAAGCTAATTCTGTCGCTGACGCTCTGTCCCGTCATGTCGCTCCTGTTGCGCTGCTCACAGCATCACAGTCACTTCCTACTATTGAAGAAGTCAGATCCTCTCAACGCTCTGACCATTTCTGCTCACGTCTCATTTACTACCTTGAATCAGGTGATGCCAGTAACCTTCCAAGCTTGCCATTCTCTCCAGACTCCCTTCTGCTTCGAGATGACGTCCTCTATAAATCTAGTACTGTCATATCTGAGGACGATGACTTACATCATGCCTCTCAGCTTGTCATTCCAGAAGCCCTAGTGCCAACTATCTTGTATCACATTCATGACTCACCTCTTGCTGGTCACCCAGGCAAAGATAGATCATTCAAACAAGCTCAAAGGTCGTATTTCTGGCCTTCCATGAGGAAAGACATCACTCGTCACTGCCTCTTATGCGCCTCTTGCGCTGAGCATCGCCCCTCTCTCCATCATGAATCTCCAAATCTCGCTTACCCTATACCTCATGCGCCATGGGACAGTCTGTCAGTCGACGTGTTGAAACTTCCTTTGACTGAAAACGGTTTCAACTACTTGCTCGTTTGCATTGATAGCTTTTCACGTTTCAGTATCTTGGTTCCTCTCAAGGACAAATCTGCACGATCAATTGCACGAGCAATAATAGACGAAGTTATCTGCAGATATGCGTCCCCTAAGGTACTACTGTCGGATAATGGCACAGAATTCAACAATGCCATGCTCAAGGCTGTCTGCGAGTCATTTCATATCAAAAAGTGTAACATCATTCCATATTCTCCTCAGGCGAACAAGTTGAAAGAGCAAACCGTCGGATCCTCGACATATTACGTTTCATTGCCGGTTCAAGCTCCTCATGGGATGAACACATTCCATTTGTCGCGTGTTCTCTCAACGCTGCGATTCATTCAGCTATCAACGAGTCACCGCATTTCATATTATATGGCTCGGACAAGAAACTTCCATATGAGTTCCTCTCCTCTGAGCCTCGTCCGCTCTACAACATCGACGATTATATAAGAAATCGCGTCTCAGCTTTTCAGCGAATTCATATTTCCGTCCGTGACAATCTTGCAGACTCTCAAGAATCTATGCTAAATAAACAGCACCAGCGTGCCAAAACGCACGAAATCGAAGTCGGTGACATCGTGTTCACAAGGATCCAAGACCGCCACTCTAAGCTTGATCCACTATTCGACGGACCTCACCGTGTGTCCGATATCATGAATGGACATAAGGTAAAACTCCGCAACCTTAAGTCAGGCAGAGAGAGTTTAGTACACAAAGACCACCTCAAAAGAGTCGATCGTGGTTTCGAAATCGAGTCTGTCTCTCCACTTCCAAGCCATGCGCCTGACAGCATTGTAAGTCAGCCACCTTCACCCCCTCTTCCATTAGTTCCCAGATACAATCTGAGATCTCGCCTGGTCTAGTAGTCTTTCATTTCATGTGTCATTTTTTATATATATATATATATATATTATATATATATATATATATATATATATATATATATATATATATATATATATATATATATATATATATATATATATATATATATATATATATATATTTTCCTGTGTCATATTCTGTATATTCATATTCAATTCTATGTACTCATATTCATGTGTTGTTTGTTGCATTGTATAATTTCCAAACAACTTCATTTTCAACATTCCCCCTCTGTCTTTTCTTAACATACGAGGACGTATGTTTCCAAGGGGAGAAGCATTGTATCATTCTATCTAAATAGTATTCATAATCCCTCTGTATCAGGGAACCGAGAGAGAGAGAGAGAGAAAGTTGACACATCTTCCTGCACCTGGCCGTCTTAATCCCAGGAGACCCCTTCCAATTATCAGATTAACAGAGTCATCTTTCCAAAACTCCCTAGAGTCCTATATCTTGCCTTCCCGCAGGTGTCCGTGAGCTAAATATAATCTCCTTAGTTTCTGTGATCTTCTCACAGAATGTGACTTTAGTTCTGTTATTGTCACACAAGGTTTGACCTTAACCAGTCACCCCCCTTGACACCCCTCGACCCCTAAACTACTCACATCTAAACCAGATCACCTTCAGACTCTGGCGAGATCAGTCATTCGGTCCTCTCAGTCACGACTTCAACTCAAACCTCTCTCGGCTTCATCATATCAATCAGTCTGTATCAACAAATAAGACATAAGAAAACTCAACCTTGTCTTACCATTCCTGCCTTGTATTAGAGAAAACAATCATCAAAGAAGACTCTAATATATATTACCAAAGACATCAATTCAATTCAATTCAAGTTGGATCACCAGCGACTTGAAGACCCGAATCTTTGTCCCTCTACACAGGTACTGACAATGGCAGATACTCGTGCTGAGCAAGTCCATAACACTGTGGGCCGGGCCAATCCACCATAAGACTTCAAGATGTGACCCACCAGTGTTATGGACCACGCTAGACTGTACTGTTTCACCTAATAAGCCTCCAAACACCTGAATCCTTAGTCTTGGGCCAGAAGACCTGAAATCCTAAAGGTTTCGCCTCCTCGTGCAGTGCCTCAAGAGCCATCACCAGAACCTCCAGTGACTCGGCAAAAAGTACTGCATCATCGGCAAAAACAAGATCACTGATCTTTTTATTGCCGACAGATGCTCCACAGTGACTTTGGTCCATAACTCTGCCCAGTACCCAGTCCATACAAGTATTGAAAAGTGATGGAGCAAGGACACATCCCTGCCTCACTCCTGTATGCACAGGAAAGATGCTGGACACACCTCCCCCACACTTCACAGCACTGTGTCCCGGAGTACAGGCCAGTTAGACCAATAATCCCTGCAGGAATACCACGAAGGTGCAGGAGATCCCAGAGTGCCTTGTGATGCACTGAATGAAACGCTGCCTTGAAATTTACATGGGCTGCAAGTATCCCCTGACAAAACTCACGTCAGCACTCCACCAAAACCAACATACCTGACAAATGCAGCGGATTCTTCAGTACATGATCTGACAGTCTCTGTGCGGCCATTCTGGTAAAGTCTTGTTGCTGACGCCTCATATGTCTGACAGAACCTGAAAATAAAGTGATGTTTAGCAATATGGTTGGAGTTGTATCCTCTAGTGTGTGTTTACTTAGTAACATACAAGAAAAGAGCTCATGTCTACATATCTATTATCATCATTTTGCTCTCATTACATGTAGAACCTCGTTATATGCGAGGGATGAATTTCAAGAAGCCAACACACACGGGGAAAGACAATGTGAAAAATTATCAAAAGTAGGAAATAGGGATGTGTTCAAGAGAGCTTCCTAAATTTTTGATGTACTATTTACATTTTCTTACCACATGACAACCAATATTATATTTCATCAGTTTCAGGTAATAATATATAGGTCATTATCAGTCGGGGGAAAAAAAGCAGTTATGATTTATTTTGTTACCTCTTATGTAAGGTTGAATTAAATTAAGCTGACCCCAAATTGACTTTCTTCAGTAATTTTCAGGCACTAATTACACAAACTAATACAACTCCAGTTTAACATTTTACAGTAATGGCTACTTGAGAGGATTAAAGCAATACTTCAAATAGTGTTACTTACCTGCCAGTATGACGGTAATAAGCCAGCTGAAGGGAGATCTGAATGAAGGCATCGGGACTAATCTTGGCCTTTTTAATTATTCCTTTCCCAAACTTTTTGTGTTCCCGTATCACAAGATCCAAGTCATCATTGTTCTGTAAATTAATTTATAATTAATTTTCTGCTGTGTAAAGCAGCCTTCATTGTATACAGTTTGGAGATGAATTTTGTGTATTTTGTGTTTACAGAATCCATTGGTGGTACAGAGATTTAAAAATCAACTGTATATCTCTTCTTCATTTATGATATATCGATAGTTTATTTACTATGTGAATAATTCTGTAATTTTTCAGTGCATACCTTTTGATTAAATGCATAAGCTTTGTTGATCTGCTTCTCCAGGGAATCTGTGATGTCCCAGATGATTCTTCGTGGATGAGTGCTGTTGCCGGGTTTAAAGGACTTTGGTGGAGGCATTACCTGTCCACTGTCCAGGTATCTCCTTTCAATAACTCTGTTAAAAGTATCATTGTAAGAATAAATAAGAAAGAGACATGCACCAAAAAATATTTCATGTATGCATGCACACACAAAAGGAGTTAGGTGGTAAGATATTCCAAGTAATTTCACATCTATTTTCTTTCTCCTATGCCACAAAACTTTTATGCTTAATTCTGTCTGCCTACAACCCAAAATAACTAGATATGTATCTGTGGAGGTCTTGAATGACTGGGTTATTGAGGTGCAATTGTCTACGTAACCTATTTCACTGAGCAATCTTAACTTAATAATGATACATTCTTTACTTCTAGGGTCTAGATACTAACGCTGTTTGGAAGAAGAAATAATGAGGTTATGACGATGGAGACAAATTATGATACAAGAATGATACTCAGTGGATTTTCACAAGATACTCTCACAATTCCTTAAGAAAAATTTCCTGAAATATGAACAAATTCTACAAGGTACAAGGTTCTGGTTCATTGCTAACCACAACATTTTGATTCTAAACAAGGAATTAGTGTGGGACTCACTCCATGGTCATTGCATACTCCCAAACATGGCCCATGACAGGTGCGTCGGCCATGGAATGCTCCACGTTGAGGCCACACTGACCGTCCGGGAAGAAGAACACGTTGACACTCTTATCACACCTGCAGCACAAGAACTGTCAATCAGTCAGTCAACCTGGTCCTGCCTCCTAAATGTTTCATCATTACACTAGTGAATAAGAACTTGGGAATAACAAATAAACTGAAACCATTATATCATGATCTCTTTCTTATCTTGATATGAGTAAGATGTAGAAGACTTGATACTCGGTTTATCTTATTCAAACTTATGTGAATCACAGTAGCTTTTCAGGATGCATTTGATAATGTGTGATTAAAGGTGATTAAATAAAGTCTCGCCAAGAAGCTGCCATGAGCCAGGATCAAACTTGCAACCTTTAGGTCACGAGCTGAGCACTGTACCACAGAGCCACTCAGCCCCCCGTGTCAACCCTTAGATACTATTGCAAAAATGTACAGAATACTTTTATGTGATACAGCATACTCATACTAGAACTTCTATACCATAAGATGAGTGCGATATATTTCTATGGTTATTGTTACTCTTCTGTATTACTTCAAGGTTTTTTTAATGTAATGATGTGCACTCGATCATCACCAATTGAGAGAAGCAAGCACTCACCACAAGGTGCGTCCATCAGAATGAAGAAGCATCTTTCCTTTCGGAGATAAACCCTCAGGAACTTTATCACTTAATACAACCTGGAAATAAATACTGGAATGGTGATCTAAATTCAAACTGATGCAACTTCTCAGTGCATGATATACAATTGTACTACAATAGTATTTGACAGTTTATAATAATTAAACATCACAAAATTGGTCTTATAAACCAAATAAAAGGATTAGTAAAACGATATACTTCATCATTAAAAGAACAAGAATACATACGTGCTAAAATTTGTCTACCTTTGAATATTGTATTGTATCATGCAAGGACCCACCTTAAAGCATTTTACTGAGGGTTAATAAAGTGTAGAAACTAACCATGCAAACAGCCTTGTTGATAAGATCCATGTTGTCTTTGTTAATGCCTGACTTAAAGTTTTCTCTCAGGATTCGTGCCCACTCAGTCCTTGGGAGTCCAGTGAGAGCTGCAACGCTGCGTTCACTCTCACTCACACTCTCTGCCAACAATGACAAGAGTGGCCCAAGGTAAAAAAGAAAGCAGTTGAGAATAAAAGGAGACTACACAAAAATGTGTCCTGCAAAGAGATCGAGAAAACAAAACCTCCCCACATGCAGTTTGAAAAGTGTTATTTGTGTTATGAAAGTGTTAACAATACATAATTCTCTTAGAGACAAAGTCTTAAGAGAAGTCTCTGAATCCAGTATTTGAGGCCCTAACCCAGTTGAGATAGTAGTGATTTTTAATTCTGAATTAAAGATATTGTGCAGCTTGAAAGATATGAGTGAAATGTGCTAATTCATCACTGGTTCTTGGGACATTCAGAATACATTGAAAAAATTCTTTACCTTTGTGTTTGTCAGCATCATCAATAATATCTTGGAAGAACTGTTCTAAAACAGTGACAGACAGCAGCTGATTCTTGTCATCATAAATGCTGAGCTGATAAAAGAGTCCCTGCCTCCACACCACAATGTGGCGAGACTCTCGAGACTCAAAGTGAAGCAGTTCATCAATCTCTTCTCCGGGTACTCTGCAAGTAACCACCAAATCAGTCTGTTACTCCTATTCACATACTGCCTAGGAGTTGTACTATAAAACAAATAAGAGAAATATCTTAATATGTTGTAGATTTTATGTCCTTCATAGACAATCAGACCACGCAGACCCTAGATCCAAACTAGGTGGTCTGTCCTTAACCTTGAGTAAATGCAATATTATATAAAAATCACATTTTTAAGTCAGAGACAACATAGTCAAACAGCCAGCAGTACGACTTGTCATAAAGCTTTTATCAGAAACCTTGTTGTGACTATGGAATGAAAGTCAATGAGTCAAAAACTAAGATTTTTTCTTTAGTTGTAGTTTAATTTTTATCGTATATGCCTTGTTCTGCGCATTGATGTATGTGTAATTGTTTTTATTTGTTTCAATATTATCATTCTTTTATTGGGACACGTTTGAAGTATTATTATTTTGCAATTAGTGTGTTTGTTTTTAATGTAGATTATTTTGTTTTATTAAGTTTTTTTTGGTTTAATATTATTAATAGTTTTATACTTATTTAGTAAGTTGTGCCCTCTCAATAAGTATATAGTTCTTAACATATATGAGGAAACATTACAGTACTCATCATTTATTGGACCAATTCCATGTAATTATGTGTAACATTTATAGAGGATGTTGTGGTCAATAAACAATCTAATCTAATCTGTGTGTGTGTGTGTTGAGCCTAGGTCAGTGATGCAAAGTGCCATGTGCTGCTCACACTCACCGTACAGTGGAGAAGAGGCGCTCATACTGGGCCATGCAGATTGGGATGGTGTTACGCAGCAGGAGTGGCTGCAGCTCCTCACGGTCAATCTGACGTTTGATGCTCAGGATGGAATGCACCACATTAGCTGCTCTTGAAACCTGAATGAACAAGTTTATTACCATCAGAACCTTGTATATTTTGTGTTTAAATCATGAACGGCTGGTAAAATCATCAACTATGGGGAAAGGAAAGGATCCGTCTCTTTAAGGATATGAGCATTGTGTGGGCCACTCACCTGCCTGGAGGTGGGAGTCCAGATGTAGTGGTCCAGTGCATAGTAGTTAGAGTTGATAACTAATGGACATCGAGACATCAAATACACATATTTCTCCCTGAGGAAAGCACGCACACACAAAATATAATTGAATTAGCAATTCAACATTATTCTAGGAGACAGAAATATCTTAAGATTTTATCAAAACAAAAATAATATGGCATTTCTACGTTGATAAATTATATTATATCAAATTAATAACAAATGTCCATGGAAGCTTTTGTTGATTTTTTTCTCTTCCCAAATAACTTCCTGATGTAACGTTGAAAAATAATAGTAAATGAAACTAAAATATCTTGTTTCATAAGAGTGAAATATCTAAAAGGAAATGTATACCATCAGGGTAATATCTATTAATGTAATGGGTGATTCCTTTATACAATGAAAGAGATAGACCGAACCCGGAGAACAGTGGCGGCTCGTACCTAAAATTATTTTCTTCTTGATCTCTGGATGACTACTGAGGAAATTTTTCTCTATTGAAAGCTGTGAGGAACTGCACCTGCCTGTCTTCCCCTAATTAGTGGTTGAACTACCACTCTCGTCTGCCGGCGCTTGTTCACCGGCTTCCCCGCCACTACCCCACCCCCTTGTCCAGGGGTAGGGGGGTAGTCTAACCGAGCCAAGCTCCACGCCACCGGCTTGGAGAAGGACAGAACGCCTCAGCTCTCACACCTGACAACACCTCACCACCTGTTGCTGGTTCTCAACATTCCGAAGGCATTTCTGGAGACTTGGGCTCCCTTCCAGTGTGCCCTTCAACTGTACCTACACCATTCGACCCTTCCTGCTGTCTGAGGAGCAATCTACGTTGCCGAGTGTTGCTGTCACGCATCTCACCCTCCAGACAGCTGTACAGAGAGTTATTTGGGTGTCATACCCCTGCTCTGGTAATTGTTTACGAGCAGTTCGTCGTTGGTGATTTATTTTGGCTTTTAGCCTACTGTTTGCTATTTGTGTGTGTGTAAATATATTCGGGGTATCATACTCCATGATTTTTCTTCCCCACAACTCTATAAAAAGATAATATTAATTGGTAGTCACCTCGGCCCTGACAAAAGCACTGCAAGTGCATTTAGTCTTTCAGAATTCACACGTGGAGTCAAAAAGAAACACTACCTTCCACCAGCACACCAGGGTCGGCAGTCAGCACTGCGTGAGTGACAGTGCTTTCTCTCCCTAGCATGCAGCTTCCTATCTTGGACATGTGCGCATGCACACAACATCCAAACACCACGTCGCTGGAACTGTGAAGCACACAGTTCTATACAAGGATTTTTGTATTTTTTTTATAAACTATGGGATGGCTACTGACATTAAGCTTAAGGATTATATACAGTAAAACATCGATATAACGAACCAATTGGGGCGGGGGGGTCTGACGTTATATCCGAAGTTCGGTAAAAAATACCGAACGAATTCGCTATATATGGGGTTTCGTTCGTTAAGACGTGTTCGTACAGAGTTGCTACAGGGATACTGAATTTAAATGCATTGGTGTATGTTACATTAGACAAAAATTAACAAACAATTTACTGTAGGTAGTAGGTACGTAGTATGTAGCAGGTGGTGAGAGCATGAGTGCGACCAACCCTTCACAGTGAGAGCTAATTGTGGACTGAGTGGTGTGCGTGTTGGCGCGTTCATGTTCAAACAAAGTGGAGAGTTTGGCCGGCTCACCCCACGCCTCGGATATAACGAACTTTGGTTCGTTATATCCGACTTGGTTCGGCCAGGAAATGATGTTCGTTATATCCGAAATTCGCTATAAGCGGGTTCGTTATATCGAGGTTTTACTGTAATGTACAAATATAAAGAAAGAATTAAAGAAAAAAGGACTCATTATATTGAATGTTATCGATAATATTGATTGGCAATTGGGGGTGCTGCAGTTCCGCAGTGCCTATACACGAACCGCCACTGCTGGGGAACCCACTTCATTGGTTTGCTATGACAGATGTGCCCTCAGGATACTTTTCATATATAACCTGTTAAATCATGTTATGTTACCCTATCTGCTCCATTGCATATTGTTCCACTTTATTCTCCACACTAAAACATGTTTCCCTCTCTTACTTGTACCCCATACTTCACTCCTATTAGCTAATTCTTATTAACAGTTTTTCATCTGATATCTAGACATATCCTCCACATCATCTTAGTGTACATCTGGTTCATTGTGTAACAGAATTTTATATTCTTGAAGACCGCTCCTCCACACCCATCATCTCATATATTTCTCTATTACTGTATTATACTCTTCTAATGCCACAACCATTCCGAGGATAAACTTCTGTATTACCCTAATCCTTGACAAATCTCCTTTACATGCTGTTCACATCTTACAATCATTGTTGATTACCCTGTGATGACACATGCCTGGCACCTATAGATATAATGGTAATTACCAAAATAAGATGTGACCATGAGTGGATGAGGTCCCTGTGTTTTACAGTGAATCACTATCTGAGGAGGTGGTGGTAAGTGAGGGAGGCTTATTTCTAGTCTCTTGATCATGTGTGATCCAGATGATGCAAAAAAATAGCAAGTAAGTCACTTTTTTTTACTGACAAATCTAATTACAAAAAAATTGAATAAATTCTATAAATAAGTATATATAAAAAAAAAAAATAAATAAATAAATAAATAAATAAATTACTAAAATATTCATCCAAACCCTGAAGCCCACAACATCACCAGAGTTTACAGTATTGGCTTGCAAGTGTTGGAGGTGCAAGGAAGGAAGGAAGGAAGGAAGGAAGGAAGGAAGGGCAACACTCACCACCAGTCTGAGACATAGTTGGGTGCCCACCATGACTTGAGGTAGAGAAGGCGCTGCAGGCGGGGTCCAATGCTGCACTCAAAGTCTTGTGCTTGTTTACAGTAATCTTTGTATTCTTCCTCTGAGCATAGAGGCTTCAGGCTATCCAACAACTTATCTGAGAACAGTTTGTTGTAAAGTAAATACTAGATTCCTTATTAGTACTTAGTTTCTTTAACTCCCTGACTACATAGTGATATGGTAAAACACCTGATGCACTGAGGGGTAAGTATGACCTCTGATAAAGTGTTATTACTGTGAATTGATACATGAATATTCACTAAACATCAGACTATTGTATATGCCCTTTTTTATTTAGTATGTTATAAAGTTTCACTTTATTCATAAACTTCACATACATACTACCCACAAAGTTTATCAATTATAAAATTGTTTATTGCATACTGATTATGGTATAAGTATGTTTAGTCATCCAAAGCAAATACTGTACAAACTTTTCACCATCCATTTCATTATTCAGATTCACTAATGAGCAAATGACAAAAGATTGTGTGACATGAAAGTTGCCACTCAACAGTTTATCAATATGAATCAGATATATTATACATTGTTGTATGTGTATGCAAGAACATGGACACGTATATGTCTCAAGAAAAGAGCAAAGATAGTTTTTTGTTTCAGTTTGATCTCACTATAATGGTAAAAAAAAAAGTACTCTTCCAGCAATGTGAAATAACACATGTTAATTGAACTAATTAAAAATTTTTTTTATTTAATTCAGCTGCTAACTGTTATGTTTTCACTACACTGGTACTAGTAATATCCATGTCCTTTATATACACACAAACAAGTATCTTGCATGAAAAATATGACAAAGAAGAGACTACACAAGGTGCAAACACTCACTGAGAGTCTCATCCAGGGCAGGAATAGGCATGCGGGGGAGAGAGCGCTGGCAGGAGTAGAGGGAAGGTTGGTACCCAGATACAAACTTCACTGTCAGACCCCAAAGTTTGTTCTTCCAGGATACCTCCCTCACATTCTCATCTGAAAACACACCAGGAAAAAAAGTTAAACAGAAGAAACAGATCCCAGGAAACTATTTTGAATTCTAGAGCACATTATGAAAAGTGAAATAAACTACTTAATCGATAAAACCACCAAGTCAAATAAACACCTTTACAACAAAATTAATGACTTGAGCAATCAGTGACCATAATCTTGATGGATAAATCAAAGAGAGAGAGAGAGAGAGAGAGAGAGAGAGAGAGAGAGAGAGAGAGAGAGAGAGAGAGAGAGAGAGAGAGAGAGAGAGAGAGAGAGAGAGAGAGAGAGAGAGAGAGAGAGAGAGAGAGGAGAGAGAGAGAGAGAGAGAGAGAGAGAGAGAGAGAGAGAGAGAGAGAGAGAGAGAGAGAGAGAGAGAGAGAGAGAGAGAGAGAGAGAGAATTATACATAGAAATGTAAAATCCAAAAATCAATCAAATCAACTCCACTAGATCTTACTAAGAATATATTTGTAATGGTATATATCTTGCATAAAAAAATCAATATTGTGTGTGTGTGTGTGTGTGTGTGTGTGTGTGTGTGTGTGTGTGTGTGTGTGTGCAGCATCTACATAAAGTGAATGACCTTACTAACCTGCCCTTGGCCTATCGAGTTTATCTTATCCAATAACAGACTGGTGAACAGTAACACAGATGACACTCACACATCCATCCTCGGTAGGCCAGCAGGATCCTTAGCAGGTATTGCCGCACCTTCATCAGGGTGACGAAGAACACGAACGAGATGCCAACTGAACCTACCAAGTTGGCCAACCATTTTGGAGTTTCTGAAATAAAAGAAATAGAGATAAGTAACCATGATTTGTTAATAAGCATGACGCTGGCTGATGACAGTTCTATTATACCACAAGAGAAACATTTATTGTACAAAGATTACAACAGACGATGACTTTCTATAGTCAATCAACTGCAAAGCATGAGGAACAACTAGAAGTAAGAAAAAGAAACAACACTGCAGTACGTGGGAGTGGATGGAATGCAATAAAATTTTTCAAAAAGAAAGAAAATTGCACAAGACTGGTTATCATTTCTGCCGCTGAAATATATTTCCATACATGTAAAATCAGAATAAAAGTCGGTAAGAGAGAGAGAGAGAGAGAGAGAGAGAGAGAGAGAGAGAGAGAGAGAGAGAGAGAGAGAGAGAGAGAGAGAGAGAGAGAGAGAGAGAGAGAGAGAGAGAGAGAGAGAGAGAGATTGATTCAGTGTCACATCTTCATGAATACAGAACAATGAATGCAACATCATCAGCAGTTTGTGATGGTATGGTCAAGGTTAACGTTGACGCATTAACCCTGGTTCTGGCGAGACTAATTTAGATTCAGGACCATTCACATTGCATATATTAGGTGGTTAGGAGGTTATGAAGTGGCATTATGTCGAGTCAAGAAATCACTGTTTTCTACGGGTTCCCCTTAAAATCGTTAGGGAAAAGGTTGGAGGCATAATTTGAAAACGAGGCTTACGTGAGGGAAGTATTGGGTTAAATCAATAGTCACTACTTCATTTTGCGCACCAGAAATTATTCCGTTGGTTAAAACTGCAAACTGACCTCAATCACTATTTGAAAACAATGCAGAAGTGTAAACACTATTGATAACCGTTTCCAGGCGGCATTCATAGGTCATTAAACATTCAACATATATTTCACCAATACTATGTGCACGACAAACGGTTCCAACTACCACACGAACACACCAGACACACATCGACTGGCTCTCATGTTACTGTGGCCTGCAGCAACATCCTCATCACAATGACCGAACCTTAACACAATGGCTCACCAACAGCTTTCTACCCGCCTTTGCATTGCCAGGCTGTCAGGGCAAGTCTGTTTCATTGACCACAAACATACTGGCAACCGTGGTCTTGAAAGAATATGCTAATCAAGTAATAATCAACTCTACTGTTAATAACTTACTCAGACACTAGGTACACGCTGGCGTTTGTGGAACAGCTTCCGCCACAGCTGAGGCAAGTAAAATGGCTAAGATCAGATGCATGCGGTTCAAAGTTTTCGAACCCAGCTCGGATCAATAAGGCTCATATTGTCAGTTTTGCTGCTCATCTCTTCTTACAGAGCTAGCTGGTACTTCCATCAGCACCTGGCTTAAGATATAGTACAGGTGACTAAAGTGGCGTGGCAGTCTAATATATAGAGTAATAAATATAGTAATATTCCATAAACTTATAATCAAATAGACTTTAAATAGAGTTCTCGCCTTCATCAGCAACTTCCACGTGACATAAACGAAACCCAGATTAAAACGAAATACTTGACTAACATAAATAACTGTTTGGAATTATTAGTCATGCGTCATTCAAATGGTAAATGTGTTTTATACCCAATACCAATATACAACAATGGCAACTTTCACTGCATCTACTTTGAATTAAATAAACTGTATTGATTAATTATAAGTGCCAATAAAAAAAAAAGTTAGGTGTAAAACGACGCAATCATCTCTTAATGAATCATTATTATAGTAGTAGTATTGTTTCTCATTCATCACGCTGACTTCAGACGACTGATTGCTTATAAACTCTTGAGGACAGTTTTTATGAGTATCTACTTTAACGCAGCTTGAAAACACACACACACACACACACACACACACACACACACACACACACACACACACACACACACACACACACACACACACACCAAAGAAGTATATAAACTTGTAATAGACTGAAGGAAGAGATGGTAATGGCAAAGAATGCACATCAACTGAAGGAAAAACTGGACAAATATAGATTCAGGAGAATAGAATAGACGGTAATCTACAATGCCACGACACATAAAAAATATAACTGAGAATTCTAAATGTCAAGTTCAGTTTAAGTTCCCGGGGAGACGTATCACTGCACTCCTTTGAAAATGTTATACGTAGTTGCGCGATGAAAAGTGTGATAGTAATATAAGTAAAACTCACTCACAATTAACTTATCTAAGCGTTAAAAATGATAGAGAAAAAAGTCAATAAAGATTCCGAGATTCGTACTTATAATTGAAATGATAATATATGTTATCATCAAGGTTCTTATGTGTTTTCCAAGTCCAAAGATTGGTGTGATGGCCATCCACCAATCAGCAAGCTAAGTCTCAAGGGTGTGTCGCGCGGCGGACTTTGGTACTAGTGGCGTAGTATTATAGAACAGTACAGTCCGTTCAGAGTTCAGTTCAGCTGCACTTAACGTTCGTTTAGTCAGTGACGCCCTTTGTCCTTGGGTCACTGACACTATTACCAACCTAATGATGCTCCCTTACTACAAGCACGACAGTATAATGACATTCACTTTATAATTTTCTTTTTAATGTCAATGTAAAAAATTCACAGCTATTTTCAAGTACACACACCCATATATATATATATATATATATATATATATATATAATATATATATATATATATATATACTATATATATATATATATATACATATATATATATATATATATATATATATATATATATATATATATATATATATATAGGGTAAATGCCTTTTTTGGTTAAATTCACACACACACACACACACACTCTCTCTCTCTCTCTCTCTCTCTCTCTCTCTCTCTCTCTCTCTCTCTCTCTCTCATCCGCTATGTTCGAGTTCCCTCCTTTGGGTTCCTAGTTAGGTTGTTTAAGGTTTGGACTTTTCAGATAAGCTTACGGTTGAGCTTTCTATTATAATATCAACTTATCACAATTTAATGGAACTAGAATGATGTGCCAATTTGACCTTCATGAACAGAGAAGAGAATCATGATGCATTACTGTTTACAAACCAAATATGATATGATGAAGGAGAAATAAGGCCATCATGATACTACGTACATATCGTGTGAGTGTGTGTGTGTGTCCCTCTCTTCGTTAACCACCAATCATCTTGTTAACTATACTCGCCCTAATTCATTACATCGTTATCTTATCCTATCTTATCTTCCCTACATTACGATCAACACACAAGCTTGCCGAATAATCCCTCGTGTGCTTCCGAACCCTTGCCACAGCCAGCCTTGTGTTGGCCCCATGTGTTGTGGAGCTACAAACCATTACACACACGATGGTTGCCGTGCTTTGTAGATCCTCGACATTATATCACCTACTCCTCCTTCCCTATTGCTGCTCCCGTTCAGTCATCTGCAGCGTTGTATAGAAGTGGAATAGTAGGTAGTGACTGTGGTTAAAATCTGGTTGAGAATACTGTAGCATTTGTAACTTTGGTTGAACGGCCGTTTCCCGTTTAAAGGCAACACTGACCTTCTCTCTCTCTCTCTCTCTCTCTCTCTCTCTCTCTCTCTCTCTCTCTCTCTCTCTCTCTCTCTCTCTCCTCTCTCTCTCTCTCTCTCTCTCTCTCTCCACTTAGAAGCAATGGTCAGTAAAAAGCGACTTCAAGAATGCATCCACGAGGCAGAATGGCACCAAAGAGGCACTGAATTAAGGATCTTATTGCTTTACTCACTACTTAAGACAGCACAACACACCCTCGCACCACCACACTACCAGCTTAGCGCCTCAACACCCTAACAGCGTTCCCATCACCACCCGAGCCTAGCAGTGCCACGTTGCAACGCTCCCATGTGGCATAGCGTGTGTTGTGTGTCGATGCGGTGGCTCCTTGGGTCAAGAAAAAACAATGTATCTCCATTGATCGTGTGGGACGGGAGAGCGTGGGAGTGGGTTAGTAGTGTGTGTGTGTGTGTGTGTGTATGAGGATCAAACGGCGTGTGTAATGTGATGTTTTTCCTTATCGCTCCATTCGTTCATTGATTATACATGATATATTTTCTGTCATTTACTGAAGAAAAAAAACTTGTTATCTCCTTCCGAACGTTTGAGACGGGTAAAAAAAAGAAGTTTGAAGCCTTTTTCTACCGATATCTTGAGATACAGAAATAAAAATCCAATCATAGGTAAGAACACACACTCCAAGAGAAGATAGGACATTCATAGTATCAGAGAGAGAGAGAGAGAGAGAGAGAGAGAGAGAGAGAGAGAGAGAGAGAGAGAGAGAGAGAGAGAGAGAGAGAGAAGGACGTTCGTAACCCTACATACACACTTGTAGATGAAGAGAAAATAAAAACAAAACAGTAAGCGAAAGTATCAGCACAATCTATTTTTACCGGAAAAAACTACCTAATTCCTGTTTATCAGCCCGTCCTCCGGGCACTGCGTCCCACACGGCACCATGGCTACGGGTGCCAGCGCCACTTGAACACTTGAAGGGCACCACACCGCCTCCTCTCACTCCCTCACCCTCACCGTTGCTACCTTAAATTTTCTAGGCTGACGAAACATGACGTGTTGATTCATTGACATCAGTGAGGGAGAGGGAGGGAGGAAGGGACTCTACACACACACACACACACACACACACACACACACACACACACACACACACACACACACACACACACACACACACACACAACACAACACAAGCAACCGAGTGCAATGGTAAATTTTGTATCATTATCATTTTTTTTTCGTGCATGTGTTGCAAGTTTCTCTGTGCTGAAGTTGGTGTGGAAAGTCAGCAGTATAGCGTGTGAGAGTCGTGTTGAAGGCTGAGGGAATGAAGCAATGGGAGGACTTGGATGCGGTAGAATGAGCGTCCTGCGGCATTTATTTCATTGATGATGGGAAGAGTAACGGGAAGGCAAGAAGAGGAGGAGGATGGTTGGAGGTTGACAGCCACTGTGTGTGTGCGTGCGTATGTGTGTATATAAGAAGAGAGAGAGAGAGAGAGAGAGAGAGAGAGAGAGAGAGAGAGAGAGAGAGAGAGAGAGAGAGAGAGAGAGAGAGAGAGAGAGGGCACCTTTGTCCCTTTCCCCTCCTTCCTCTGCTTTAGAGAGGATGAAGCTAAACAGAAACCTAAACAAAACAAACCTCATCTCTCTCTCTCTCTCTCTCTCTCTCTCTCTCTCTCTCTCTCTCTCTCTCTCTCTTCCGGCAGTGGCCACTTTTATCATGTGGGGTCATTAACGCAGGTCACTGTGGCCTTTTCACCACTATCTGGGCCAGGCTGGCAGGGACGAGAGAGAGAGAGAGAGAGAGAGAGAGAGAGAGAGAGAGAGAGAGAGAGAGAGAGAGAGAGAGAGAGAGAGAGAGAGAGAGAGATTCACATAAACCTCATCCCCCAACCATCGTTACACTCCTTCCTCTCTAACTTTATCCTCTCACTGTCTAAACCTTTCCTTATTTGTATTACATACTCTTACCTTTTAATCACTTATCTTTCCCTCCACTAGTTCTAAGACCAACCAAGCACACTTTATCTTTTTAGTACTACCATTTTTTTTTCTCTTGTCTGTAATTAACCGAGATCTGCAGGTATTGCCACAGATATTCAGAACGACAAGAGAGAGAGGGAAGGAAAGAGTAGGATGACAGTACCTGGATGGAGACGAGTCCTCGGGCTTCTCCTAAAGCTGAACGTACCATCCATTGGCTCAAGGGCGGAAAGTGTGTGCGTGTGTGTGTGTCTATGAGACCTCTATGTTAACACAACTTTAACATACACTTCTTCCTTTCACTACTACTGCTACTACTATTACTACTACCACTGCTACATATGGTAATGATAATAATAATTGCTCGAGTTGTTGTTTACCTCGATCCTATAATTTCTAAGACCTTGAGTTCATGTTTAAAGACGCAGTGAAAGTTAACATATTATTCTTGATTGTCTTTGCCTTGTCCTCTCGTCGAGTGGCCATCAGCTACCAGCATTCAGTGGTGTTATCTAGAGCAGTCATATCTAAATCTGGTGCCGCATTATCACACTGAATAGGTCTGTTGTTGCCAATAATTCAGTTTGTTGTCTACGACATCTAATTTGCTATCTTAACGAGCCAATAAGCTATTTTGGTTGTCAAGTGGCCACCTAACCTACGTGCACTGACCTGTTTTCTCGGTGACCTATTTGTATATCACGACGAGATACTGGATACAATAACAATAAGAAACACTGACTGAGTTTATGAATGAACCAATTGATTTCTGTGCGAACACCTGACTACCTGAATGAAGCACTGAGATACCTGAGTGAACACGGTGCTGTGTAAACCTATCTAATTCCTCGGCAAACACCTGGGTGATTAATAAGGTTGATTTCTGGAGTAGCGCACACACACACACCACACCTGGATGCAAACAGCCATTTGATACCTGAGAAAGTACCAAAATAACGAGCTATTTTGTCACTTCTACCTGAGGGAGCCCGGTTATGTTACCCAAGCAAGTTTACCTGAAAATTTTACCCGAGGTGTATATAATAGTTAGTCTGGTGTCTTACCTTAGCAATTCCAGCCACGTAAAGCTGAGTCAAGTTTTTCATGTGATAATGAATTACACGTGAGAGAGAGAGAGAGAGAGAGAGAGAGAGAGAGAGAGAGAGAGAGAGAGAGAGAGAGAGAGAGAGAGAGAGAGAGAGAGAGAGAGAGAGAGAGAGAGAGAAAGAATCACATTGCCCTCCCTGATATCCTCTGGCAAAGAAAAAAAAAGAAAAAAAAAAGTGAGCGTCATTCTCTGTTGTTTTGTGTTGCTTGAAGAGGAGGAAAAAGAGGAGGAAAAGAGGAGAGTGAAGAGTTAAGGATGATGAGAAACGGTGAGCTGCATAATAACACACACACACACACACACAACACACACACACACACACACACACACACACACACACACACACACACACACACACACACACATCCCTCCCTCTCTTGCTTCTCATTCTCCTAAATTTTCCATTCGCTTGGCTTTCACATTTCGGTTGACTTTCTCCTACACTTATGTCTTCTCACCTCTTCCCTTGCTGAGCTGAGTCACGCCCTGGCCTGGCCCAACACAGTGAACACACACCCTTAATAACCTCACCATACCAGTCTATGCGAAAGAGATGGATGGAAGGGGACAGGGCGAAAGGAGGAAAGGGGGAAGAGGATAAGGGAAGGATATAAACAGCAAGGGATGAAAGGAATCGACAGGAATGGATGAAAGGATTAGGAGAGAGAGTAAAGGAAGAGGGTAGAGATAAGAAGGAAGCGTATTGATGCACGGAGAAGAGGGGAAAAAAAAGAGAGGAAAGAAATGGAAGGGAAATAAAAGAGGGGAAATATTTGTGTGATTTTTTTTTTTTTTTTAATGGTTGTTTGTTTTTGCTAAATTTGGTTAGGTCATAGGGTGAGGTTCTAAGGTTATATAACTCTCTCTCTCTCTCTCTCTCTCTCTCTCTCTCTCTCTCTCTCTCTCTCTCTCTCTCTCTCTCCTTTGTCTGTCTGTCTAGCCCTCGAGTCTATTTATTTCCGGTTATTCCTCCGACACACACACACACACACACACACACACACTCTCTCTCTTTCTCTCTCTCTCTCTCTCTCTCTCTCTCTATCTCTCTCTCTCTCTCTCTCATCATCTCTCTCTCTCTCTCTCTCTCTCTCTCTCTCTCGGGTATATCAGGCAGCACAGCCACACACACACACACACACACACACACACACACACACACACACACACACACACCCACATTAACCAACCAATATCACCTTCACCACCACCACAACAACACCAGGTAACCCCATGCCCTTGCCACCTACCCCTACTCCCACCTCCCTAACACACACGCACACACACACACCTACCTGGCAACTCTCACCTCACGCTCTCTACCTAGGTGCCGCAAAAACTAGCCGTTGGGGACATGTTTTCGGACGCTCACTCTTAAAGGAAAGTGAGAGGTTCGTCTTGATCGCCAATTTTCCCCAGTTAAAATTGGATGATCGAGAAAAGAAGAGGAAGGAATCAAGGTGCAAGTTAACGCAAGTGGACTAAAGGGAAATTTATAGGAAATGGAGGGAAAAAGTATGTATTAATAGTATGGTATTTACGAGGTTGGAAGATGGAGGAGGCAAAGATGAGTTATTAAGAGGTAAATGAGAGAGAGAGAGAGAGAGAGAGAGAGAGAGAGAGAGAGAGAGAGAGAGAGAGAGAGAGAGAGAGAGAGAGAGAGAGAGAGAGAGAGAGAGAGAGAGAGAGAGAGAGAGGAAAATAATCGAAAGTAAAAGTAAGTAAGTATGTAAAAGATTGATTCACCCCGAATTACCATCAGGTGTGTTTATGATTCACAGGTGATAAAATAAGGTAATGAAGGACTACAGGTATGTACTTACTTTACCTTGGCTTCTAGTCACGTATATATGAAAATTAAGAATGAGGAAACGATTATATCATCAAAATACAACTTTCCAATGATTTATTTATCCATTTTAATTATTTAGATTTTTTGTACAGTGCAAGTTGTATATGTGTTAAATCATTTACTTGACTCCTGATTACAGTTATAAAATACGTTACATAATCACATAAACGTGTTAAATACTACTATGAAAGCTGTGAGCCATTATTATAACCTTGTACGATGATAATAATCCTATACGGTAGTTTATAGGTACATTTGTGTAATTATATAGTTAGTAGATGGAGACGTAAGAATAATACGAAAGCTGCGAATGATTACTACTATTTACAGATTTCAAACGATCACTCGAGTTTGAATAATTTTGTGTTCTGTGGTAAGAGTAAAATTTTGAGGTGAATTAACTTACTTAACGTTGCAAGAATGTTACATGGAGTGGAAGGGAATGCGATGGAAGTTTATAGAGCAATCAGAGTCATGCAGGGAACCAGACATAACCGTAACAATTAGACTGAAAAGTGTGCATGTGTGTGCGTCAGTGTGTGTGTGTGTGTGTGTGTGTGTGTGTGTGTGTGTGTGTGTGTGTGTGTGTGTGTGTGTGTGTGTGTGTGTGTGTGTGTGTGTGTGAGAGAGCGAGAGAGAAAGACAGAACAATAAACATCAATGCCCATTTTTAGAACCCTGTACTTAAAATAAAAATCCACTTCCTACACAACATTTATTCAACACACACTGAATCAAGACTTAAAAGAAGAAAAACCACAAAACAATATTTCATTTTTCAACCTGATCCTATCTATCCCTTCCTTGTTACTTGCAAGGTCAACCGGGCATGTTTAAAACTACCGATTAGGAGGAATGAGGAAGAGGACTAGGACAAGGGAGGGGAGGGAAAGGCACCACCACCACCACCACCACCACCACATTTAGACAAACTCGCCACACGCACCACCACCACCACCACTAGACACCCGCATCACCAATGAAGGAAATCTTATGAGGATCACGACTAAGTTAACTTTTAATGCCAAAACAGGTAGTAAGTGCACCAGGTGAAGGCGAGGTCAAGAGTGGCAAGGATGTAAGTAAGTGGTCAGGTGGGTAGAGAGAGAGAAAGAGAGAGAGAGAGAGAGAGAGAGAGAGAGAGAGAGAGAGAGAGAGAGAGAGAGAGAGAGAGAGAGAGAGAGAGAGAGAGAGAGAGAGAGAGAGAGAGAGAGAGAGATGAAGCCTTACACACAAAAAAACACACACAGAGACATACAGGTTACGTCATACCTCCCTCCCTGTGACGTCACATTCCTAGCATTAAGTTACGGTCTGTTACAAACCTTCACGAGAGGCATTAATAAGTGTCTAGCGTAGAGAGAGAGAGAGAGAGAGAGAGAGAGAGAGAGAGAGAGAGAGAGAGAGAGAGAGAGAGAGAGAGAGAGAGAGAGAGAGAGAGAGAGTGTAGGCCGAAACCTTCACAATTGCTTCATTTTCGTTTATACATACTCGCTGACCTTACATTATAAACATTTCTGATAGTTTCTTTTTCTCTCTCTCTCTCTCTCTCTCTCTCTCTCTCTCTCTCTCTCTCTCTCTCTCTCTCTCTCTCTCTCTCTCTCTCTCTCTCTCTCTCTCTCTCTCTCTCAGCGACCATCAGACAAGGAAAATCACGTCCTGCACTCAAGTCAAATTCTTCCTCCACCTTTTTTTTCCCTTCCTTTTGTTGTCATGAAGCAACAATAGAGTTTTTATTTTTTTTCCTCCCTTTCCCTCAGAGGGCGGTGGGCTGTTTCCTGTCTGTGTAGGAAAAGAAATACAGGGGGAAAAAAAGCAAAAAAGTGAAGGTAAAATGTGACTAGGACGACAAGGCAATGAGGTGGTTGTAAAAAGTGTTTATCTTGAGTCATAGATGATTTGTCTTTGTATTATTATCTACCATTATATTATTTTGAGTTTATTTTCATTGTAAATATAATGTGATGGATAATTTCTTGTTCCTAATTCATTTAATTATTTTATTTATATTTTTTAATTCTTTTTTTCTCTCTCCACTCCTTTCTTTTTTCAGGATCACTTGACTCTGTATGTATGTGTATGTATGAATGCATGTATGTATGTATGTATGTATGTATTTATGTCATTGACTCATTACATAGGACGAGCTAAAGATAGTGTCACAATGGTCATTACATACATGCAAACATACATACATATACAAACATACATGCATATACAATCATAAATAATGACTATACTCTGCCGTGCTCTGTTGCTTATGTTTATATTCATACGCATTATAGAAACACTCACGTATACTAATGCAAGTGTTGTAATCACTCTTTTTTTTTTCTCTCTCTCTCTCTCTCTCTCTCTCTCTCTCTCTCTCTCTCTCTCTCTCTCTCTCTCTCTCTCTCTCTCTCTCTCTCCAAAGCTTGACGTGCGTGGAAAGATAGAGAGAAAGCTGGTGAAAGTGGCGGATATTTCAATGCAAAAAACCCGCTGTCTCTTGGTTGATCTTTTTTCTTCTTCCACCTCTTCTTCTTATTATTGTGAGGATGGCGAGTAGCAAAGCAAAAAGCAATACCAGTTTCAACAGCTCAAAAAAGAAGAGAAAGAATGAGATGCAGTGGGGAAAAAAAAGAAGTGCATTTTGTTTGAAGCTTTCGAAGTAAAAATGGAATCGAACGGATGGGCCTTTTTATGTTTTATGTCTGAGGATAGTGATTGATGGTGATGGTGATTATGGTGATGATGGTAGTGATGGTAAGGCGGCAGGAAAAGTGAATTATGATATGCGTGACATCTAGCGCGGGGAATCTATCACAGTGAAAGTGCGGAAGAATGCAAAAGAACACGATTATACGAGGCAGATAAGAAAATGCTTGCGGAGATTCCAAGACGAAATAGATATAGATAAGATATATAGATAAGATAATACATAATTGCATAAAAATAATACAAAGGATGATGTGGTAGGTACTCGAGGAAACAGATGTATGGATTCACCGCTTCCACCTGATGTAAACAAGACCTTTTGTAACATTTTTTTCTGCCCCTATACCTTCCCTGGGCGAGTGATTATTTCCATCCTCTCCTACAAACAACCTTCTTCCACTCCCTCTTCCTCCTCCCATTGAGTTTCATGCTATAGATCTTCCTTTCCTTCAATATGAGAAGAGGTTTTATACATGATAGATGATGAGAGAAAGATATGAGAATAATATATAATGAAAGTGTAAAGAAAAGTGGGTATGTCCATTCACGATGACGAAAGGAAGACATGAAAATAATATATAATGAAAGAGAGAGATAAAAAAAAAAAGGAGTGGTTATTCCTCTCCTTTTTTATTTCAATTTCGTGGGAATTGATATAAAAAGTTTTCATGTCAGAGATTCCCAGCCCTTAACACTCGTCCCTTTGCATATTTGATTTTTATCTATCTATCTAGTTATTGACACGCAAGGTTACATGGATGAATATATTGTAAATAATAATAAAATAAAATAAAATAATAATAATAATAATAACAATAATAATCAACACAGAAGCTTGTGATGAAGTAGAGTCTTACTATAACAACAATTTGACACACACACACACACACACACACACACACACACACACACACACACACACACACACACACACACACACACATGAACGGAGACAAACAAGGGCGGAGAGAAGCTGGTTAGGCGTAGAGGAAGCAGAGGGAGGGAGGAAAAAGAATACCGTCCCCCTCTCTCTCTCTCTCTCTCTCTCTCTCTCTCTCTCTCTCTCTCTCTCTCTCTCTCTCTCTCTCTGCCACTATAATCACGACGGTTTCCATTAGCACACCAACAAAGGACCTTGTTGAGTTAATTTGAGAGAGAGAGAGAGAGAGAGAGAGAGAGAGAGAGAGAGAGAGAGAGAGAGAGAGAGAGAGAGAGAGAGAGAGAGAGAGAGAGAGAGAGGATAATTATAATAACAACTCAAGATACAATGAGGGTAATGTAGTAGTTCTCATTATCTCGTTGGAATAGATATGAAGCCACTATGATGCAAACTCACTCACTCGACCTTCCTGCCTTTACCTCCGCCACCAGCCTCACTCAGAAACCCAAGATCAAGCAAGAGCTGATGGCCAAGTCAACGAGGCAATCGGGTTACACCGCAATACCGCAGACTCACTCATAATAATAATAATAATAATAATAATAATAATAATAATGCTAGTGTGTATATATAGGGTCTAAGTTTAATAATATTACTGCATCATGTTTGTGTGAGTGGGTGGAAGTCGATGCATATCAATTATATCATAGCAGTACGTGGAAAGGTGTAGAAAATAACTCACTCAATACATTTATACATATTTCAAGAAGCTTTTCACGGAAGTCTGCACACCGTAAAAAAAAATTAAAAAAAAGACGATACAAAAAGTTTAAAAAAGAAAGCAACAGAAGCGTACGAAAGTTAACGAAGCAGAGAGAGAGAGAGAGAGAGAGAGAGAGAGAGAGAGAGAGAGAGAGAGAGAGAGAGAGAGAGAGAGAGAGAGAGAGAGAGAGAGAGAGAGAGAGAGAGAGAGAGAGAGAGTTCTTTTCACCTATATCGATCGGTCTATTTATAAGAACGAATGTCATTTTCTTCCAAACATTTGTCAGGTACGAGCACACCTGTCTATGAGTCACACCTGTGTTGTAGACCCTCGTAATGGTACACCTGTTGAGAGAGAGAGAGAGAGAGAGAGAGAGAGAGAGAGAGAGAGAGAGAGAGAGAGAGAGAGAGAGAGAGAGAGAGAGAGAGAGAGAGAGAGAGAGAGAAGAGGAAAATTGATAGAAGATGCGGATTGTAAATTTTGAAAACGAAAGAAAAAATATACAAACATGTAATAAGAAATAACAGAGAGAACGAGATAAGAGACCAGATAAAAAATAAGAGGAGAAAGCGAAGCAAGGGCTGAGAGAGAGAGAGAGAGAGAGAGAGAGAGAGAGAGAGAGAGAGAGAGAGAGAGAGAGAGAGAGAGAGAGAGAGAGAGAGAGAGAAAAAAAAAACCTAATCCATCAGAACGCTTTCCTTACATGACTGACTGTCTGTCTGTCTGTCTACTTACTTTTTTTTTCTTTCTTTCTTAATTTCATTCGTGAGACCAGTTATATAGAAAGAAAATGTGGAAAAAGATAGAAACAAACATCTTGAGGGGAGGGTGGACGGTTAAAGAGAGAGAGAAAGAGAGAGAGAGAGAGAGAGAGAGAGAGAGAGAGAGAGAGAGAGAGAGAGAGAGAGAGAGAGAGAGAGAGAGAGAGAGAGAGAGAGAGAGAGAGAGAGAGGCCAGCGGAGGGAAGAGCAGCAGAATCGAGGGAACGTGAGGGGAGGTGAGAGGTGAGGGGTAAAAAGGTAAGGGAAGGGAAGGGAAGGGAAGAATGAGGTGAGGGAAGACTGATCAATACTTATCAATCCGAAGGGAAAATATGGCACGAAAAGCTTTATTTAATGCGTCACTCATAGCGCGCGCGCACACACACACACACACACAGCAGGAGGGCTCAGACAAGGACCCTTTACCGAGAGCCACGTGCCAGTGTATGTGTGTGTGTGTGTGAGAGAGACAGAGGGAGGAGTGACGACAGTGCCAAGTGACGGGTGCGTGGAGGACGAGGGCAGTGCCACGTCCGAAATTAACGCAATGCCACGGAAACACACACACACACACACATACGTTGGGTACTCACTGGAAGGCAAGGGGAGGGCGGCCACTGCTTGCTTCAGGTGGGAGGTGAGGGCGTGGGCGGAGGCAGGCTCGTACTCCAGCAGGTAGAGGGAGAACCCACAAGCTACGCCCAGGTTGTTAGTAGAGGTGGGCCAGACGCCATTCCGTATAGAGTTTCTGAGGACAATAAGTGTAAGGATTGGGTCAGAGGCGTAATAGTAATAGTAGTAGTAGTAGTAGTAGTAGTAGTAGGCAATGAATCAGTTATATTAGCAGTAGAAGTGATGGTAGAAGTAGTATCATAAGTAGAAATAATAGTTACATAGAGTAGCTACATTTTGAGTTCGTGGTAGGTAATTAATTGCCTTGAATCTCTGGATAAATGGTGCCATATTTCTCTTTATCCAAGGTTACCCATTCATCAAGAAACTTCAATGGAACGATGAACTAATTGCTAGGTAATTGGCGTCCCTTGTGTTCCAGCTATTCCTTGCTATGAAACCCAATATACATCACGGTAAGGATCGAATGAGTAAGTAAGACGACTAAACATAGAAGGAAGAGAAACATGATCACAAAGGCTTACTGAGGTATGGGTGGGTACTGTGAGCCCCTGGTACTAAATAAACCCTAGAGAAACTTAAGTGAGCTGGTCGAGAGTACCATCAAAAAAGATATTTAAAGATAGTGGGGTAGGTCAGGCCTGATGCGGGAGGCTGTATAGAGATTATACCCAAGCCTACTCATGTGTGTATGTGAGAGAGAGAGAGAGAGAGAGAGAGAGAGAGAGAGAGAGAGAGAGAGAGAGAGAGAGAGAGAGAGAGAGAGAGAGAGAGAGAGAGAGAGAGAGAGATATGACCGACGATTCTCCTTCCACTCTCTGTCCTCCCTCAACCTTCCTTTACCTCTCTCCTGTCTTCTCTAGCCTCTCAGCCACAAGGATGTTTACCTACCTTCTTCTCCTCCTCCTCTTTCCTATCAGTCTTCCTCCTCACATCTTTACCAAATATCTACTTCTTCCCTCTCTTTCTCATCGTCATATATCTTCCTCGTCCTAACCCTAGCACTTCCTCCTTCACCACACCCTTCCTCCCTCCTTTCTCCCTCACGACCTTCTTCTTCCCCTCACCTCCAACGCCGGAGGAACGTGAAGGCATTGGCACAACGATGCAGTCCTTGAGTGCCACGCGTGCCAGCCTCTCTCACTGCACCCGACCTCATATAAACACATTCCTTTATAATAATGTAAACTATAGCTTTCTTATGGCCAAAGTCTATTGCCTTCAGCCCCTATATTGAGCCCCAAACACACACACACACACACACACACACACACACACACACACACACACACACACACACACACACATTCATCTCTTCTAAGGAGAGCTCGCATAGAGACAAATCTGACAGGTTTCGATAAAGAGCCGTAAATATCTTTGCTTCCCCTCGGACGCCATCAACTTGGGGTCAAACCAGCCAACAGAAGCTACAACTTTCTTATAATGTGGTTCTATTAAGGTTATATAATCATTACACCAACTACTACTACTGTTTCTTTATCTATACGTATTACTAACTACTACTTCTATATTTCACCGTTTTATTCTCTCTCTCTCTCTCTCTCTCTCTCTCTCTCTCTCTCTCTCTCTCTCTCTCTCTCTCTAATTATTTGCTGAGCTCCTCTCTCTTTCTCTCAGCTCTCTATCGGAAGCCTCACAACGGCGGAGAGCAGGCTCGGGCCATCAAGTACAAGTTCTCTCTCTCTCTCTCTCTCTCTCTCTCTCTCTCTCTCTCTCTCTCCCTCTCTCTCTCTCTCGCTCTCTCTGAGTGAGAACATAAATAGAGGGAACGAAGCATTTTTCTCTACATAAAAAAGGAACGAAAGATACGTGAAAAAAGTGAAAAAATACAATAGCACAGTAAGAGTTATTTGCTTAATGATATGTTTGTTACGGGTTCCTTTATCTACTGCAAATTGAAACTTCTTATATACAAACAGGTTTCACGTGGTTACAAGTTTGATCTTAAACAGTATTAATATGAATGTTTTTATTTAACACATTTTACTTCCTGGTAGTTGTGTTACACTAGATTTGTGTCTCAGTTTACAATGCGTATGTGTTCAACTAGGCTAAAATGTCAATTATCATGCTTCACGGGCCGGAATATTTTTGTGGAGGGAAACAGCATATCCCACTAGCCAAAAAGTATTAAGAGGACAGCATGTGTTTCAAGTTGTCACGCTGCGCTACTACTACTACTACTACTACTACTACTAATAATAATAATAATAATATTACCACTACTACTAATACCACTACTTCTATGCTATTGCTACTACTACTACTACAACAACTACTACTACTGCTATGCTACTACTACTACTACTACTACTACTACTGCTATGCTACTACTACTACTACTACTACTACTACTACAATTGCTATGCTACTGCTACACAAACTACTTATTACTACTGCAATAACTAATTCTACTTCTATAATAACTACTGCTACAATAACTAATACTATGAGAATGACAAAAACGACAGCAATGATAATAAATACTTTTGCTGTTGATGATGATGATGATGATGATGATAATAACAACAATAATAATAGGGTATTATGATAAATAAAACTGATACGAATCATTGGTGTGTGTGTGTGTGTGTGTGTGTGTGTGTGTGTGAGAGAGAGAGAGAGAGAGAGAGAGAGAGAGAGAGAGAGAGAGAGAGAGAGAGAGAGAGAGAGAGAGAGAGAGAGAGAGAGAGAGAGAGAGAGGAAAGGTTCGCTCATCACATACTTCCCAGTGGGTGGTAAGCCGTTCTAAAGAGATGCTAGGAGAGGAAGGGAGGGGAGAGGGCTGATTGAGGGGAAGCGGCAACAAGGCAGCACAACACTGCCATTCCCGCCAGGCCGCGACGGGTGAGGGGAGATGCCATCAACCCATCAAGCCAGGAGCCCCGCCGCCCCACTCACAGGGCTGGTCGGCGCACACCTCTCAGCTGCCACCAGATGAGGCTTCAGTGCTGATGCTCTGCCCCGCGTTCCCTTTATATTATTCCTCTCCAGCTGCACAGCTTCTCAAATCATAGCCCAGTTACTCTAAAAGCGGCCTACACCCATGGCGGTGAGAGAGAGAGAGAGAGAGAGAGAGAGAGAGAGAGAGAGAGAGAGAGAGAGAGAGAGAGAGAGAGAGAGAGAGAGAGAGAGAGAGAGAGAGAGATTCATTATAAGAAAAAAATATATACTTACCGAAAGCGGAAGTAGTTCCTGATTATCATCTGACGATACGATTTGACGAGGTCGTCGAAGGAGTCAGTGGTGCCCAAATCCTTCTTCTGGACCCTAGGGGTGGCCACGGCACTGCGGGCCTCCGCCATGGTGCCGCCCCTCCTTGGCTACTCGGCCCCGGCCTTGGTTTTCTTTAATGTCGGAGAGGTGACATGGGTGACAGCGGCTTGCTTACCACTCCCCTACGTCAGCACGGTCGCCGCAGTGACTGTTGCTATTACTGCTGCTGCTCTTGATGTTGTCCCATATGACGCTACTATAGCTATCTCTTTCACCCAGCCAATCCTCTAGCAGTCACTATTCGTGCCGGTTTTATGTAACACCATCACAAGGCCTCCGCCCCAAGGATTTCCTGCCGTTGGTGAGGGGCGTTTCTCGCTGCAAGTGTTGTCTTACTGGCAGTACTATATGTTACGTCTGTGAAGAGGGAACGATAACAATTAAAATAAGCAATTGACACCCCTGCATCTTCGTTAATCCTAAAACGCCAAATGAAACTTAACATATCTACTGTATTCCTGCTTCACCGCGCTCAAAAAAGTCAGTTATTGAACTAAAAAGACATGCAAAGGTGAAAACTCCGCAAGATGACACAAGTAAAAGACGTACCACATATAGTGATTGTATCAAAATAATTGAAGAATAAATGCGTGAGCAATGTTTGTAAACAACAGCAACATGATGCATTGACGGCATCATATACACATGGGTCGATGTAGTTGACAGCCAGGGCCCGTATTCTACATAGTTATATGGACGACCATAACTAACGCTCATAGCTAACAGAATTTATGACAGTCAGTCTTATGGTCGTCCAGAACTCGTGGGTCATATCTCATACACCCTCTGCCGCTAGAACGCACGCTCACAATTTGTCAACTTTAAATATATGGAATGAAATAGGTTCTTGGCATTATTTTCTTGGATTTAAATTGTTTTCACTTCATAAACATAGTACACACCGAAAAGAATATTCACGTAGGTCGGTTTTTTTCAATAACAAACTAGACTTGGGGATTGAAATGGGTATCACGAGAGAGATTAGTTTTTCCGTATAAGAGAAAGAACAGGCTAAAGCTGAAAATATACCTCTTGTGTTGTTTTGGCGAGCTGAAATATTGTGTGAATTAATAGCAGTGTTGTTATAGCTCATTTTTTCAGTTATACACTAGACTTGAGCATTGAAATGATAATCTACGGAAGCACTAGTGCACTATAGTGTCTCATTATTGTGAGCAGGAACAGAATAAAGCATTAAATATTACATTTTCTTTCGTTTGAGTGGGCTGAAGTATTATATATATATATATATATATATATATATATATATATATATATATATATATATATATTATCCAAAGCTGTAATAAATCGATTTTTTTTTATAATACGGTTGACATAAGCATTTAAATGGGTATCTATGGAAAGAATAATGCCTCTCTCTCTCTCTCTCTCTCTCTCTCTATATATATATATATATATATATATATATATATATATATATATATATATATACATATATATATATATATATATATATATATATATATATATATATATATAAATATATATATATATATATATATATATATACATATATATAATATATATACGTATATTATAACTATATATATATATATATATATATATATATATATATACATATATATATATATATATATATATATATATATATATATATATACATATATATATATATATATATATATATATATATATAACTATAACTATAACTATAACTATATATATATATATATATATATATATATATATATATATATATAACTATAACTATAACTATAACTATATATATATATATATATATATATATATATATATATATATATAACTATATATATATATATATATATATATATATATATATATATATATATATATATAACTATAACTATATATATATATATATATATATATATATATAACTATATATAACTATATATATATATATATATATATATATATATATATATATATATATATATATATATATATAAGCTCAGCATCACTGAGCTAGTTAAGCACGTCCCTTCTTCGGAAAATATTCCTCGGCTGGGGATCTTGTTGTTGTGGTGCGGCCATGTTGACACACTAGTGACGGTCATACGTGGCGCTAAGACAGGGGGAACCCTGTCTTAGCATCCGACACCATTTTATGGTCGATCATAAGCGTTTATGGACGATCATGAGAATTTCTGACAGTATTATGACTGAAATGCGCCATTTTCTTTCGCTATGAACGACGGATTGAGCTATGACGGTTTGTAGAATACGGGCCTCTAGCAGTCACTATTCGTGCCGGTTTTATGTAACACCATCACAAGGCCTCCGCCCCAAGGATTTCCTGCCGTTGGTGAGGGGCGTTTCTCGCTGCAAGTGTTGTCTTACTGGCAGTACTATATGTTACGTCTGTGAAGAGGGAACGATAACAATTAAAATAAGCAATTGACACCCCTGCATCTTCGTTAATCCTAAAACGCCAAATGAAACTTAACATATCTACTGTATTCCTGCTTCACCGCGCTCAAAAAAGTCAGTTATTGAACTAAAAAGACATGCAAAGGTGAAAACTCCGCAAGATGACACAAGTAAAAGACGTACCACATATAGTGATTGTATCAAAATAATTGAAGAATAAATGCGTGAGCAATGTTTGTAAACAACAGCAACATGATGCATTGACGGCATCATATACACATGGGTCGATGTAGTTGACAGCCAGGGCCATGCACATAATATATAATTTACCATATATCATTAACATACTTAAACAGAGGCACTGAGGGCGTTTGGAGCTTTAAAGGGAGGAGGGACCTCAAGTCTCTCTAGCCTAGGCCTTGCCTCTGTATATGTGACTGTTAGAGGCAGTCACAATAGCCTGTGACTATATAGTAGGCGACCTGTACTTTTGTTTACAGTGCGAATGGAAGAATGTGTTGGTGATTCCTACTATAGAAGTGATACATTCGAATAATTTGATGCCTATTCGTGTATTTCATGTATGGATGTATCTTGATAATGTACATGTCCGATGTTTGGTATTTAGCCTGAATAATACAACTCCTACCATGACAAGATAGCTCTCATACCACAGAGAGAGAGAGAGAGAGAGAGAGAGAGAGAGAGAGAGAGAGAGAGAGAGAGAGAGAGAGAGAGAGAGAGAGAGAGAGTACATGATCATTGTGTGTTATTGTACGTACTTATTAAACCTAACAAAGAAAACATCAACACGACGCTATTCTGGGTTTTTCTCGGCAATGAACCATTTGTGTCAGCCAACCGAGGTGTTGGTATATAGTGGTGAGAGTCCCTAGTCACTTGTGTGGGGGATCACTGTGGCTTAGCAGGGTAACTTGTATCCTGAATGTCACTGACTGAAGGCAGAAACCACACAACTAAACGATACCAATTGTAATTTTGCTTTGCCATCTAAACTCACTGCATTAATAACATTTCTGAATGAATAAGTAACGTCGTGTGTGTTGCTCTGTATCATGTAGTCGTATTCATTCCTCTCGGGTGTGTACATGATTACTTTTCAGTGTGTTGAACATTGCTGCCTTGGATACAATACATCACTACACAAGACTACTTACCTTCAAGATTTCGTTCACTCGTCTTTAATTTACACACGGAGGACGTGATACTGCACTAACACCATGGCCCGTTTGTCATCATAATGTCATACACAATCATGACATATGACACAGGAACGGTGGAGTAGATAATTCACTTTAAACAGCACGAGTCAGTGGAATTAGCAACACAAAAGCTGCGACACCCTCACCCTCCCTCCTCTCACCACACACTGACAAGTAGGCAAAGCAGCGCCGCGCCGCGTGTGTAACAGCTGGGAGTTACCAGACGGCTCCCGAGGAAAATTCTTTTGATTGCACTATAAGATTCTCGTATCCAGAGAAACTATTTGATGAAAATCCACCTTTTTCATAAACCCATAACAGTGGTGGTATATGACTAACAATAAATAATTTCATAACATTATTGATAATATTGTTGTTATATGCTAAATTCATACGTATCGAGTATCGAGTGTGATCTATCCATCCAGAATTTAGACATGTTCATGTTCCATCAGACATCCATCTCTCTCTCTGTTCATGTTATAATTTCTGAATTTCGAGTAAATCCTCCACTTCACCTTGTTCTAAGACATTAATCTTTCATCTCACCTTGTTCTGGTTCAATATACCCTTTACTTCACCTTGGGATTGTAAATCTACTCGTTCGGGGACAGTGAAAACTTCATTTCATCTTGTTCAGGGACAACAAATCCTTCACTTCACCTTCTTCTGGTAAAGTGAAATTTCACCTTACCATGTTCAGGGATAATAAATCCTTTATTTTTTCCTTCTGGAACAGGAAGACAATAAAGAGGAAAAAAGGATTGAGGAGCCAGGACATGTGCTTTTACATTAAAAGGGTACTGGCTAAGGGAAAAATAAATTAAGTATAAAAAAAAAATCCCGCTTGTCGCCAGACCCTGTAAAGAGGACAGTAGGAGAAATATAGACATGGGGAAAGTCCAAATTAGTGTGAGAAGTGTCTTGACACTCCTCTTTTGAAAGAGTTTAAGTCATAGGCAGGTGGAAAAACAGACAAAGGAAGAGAGTTCCAGAGTTTACCAGTGTATGGGATGAAAGAGTGAAGATACTGGTTAACTCTTGCATTAGGTAGATGGACAGAATAAGGATGAGAAGAAGTAGAAAGTCTTGTGCAGCGAGGCCGCGGGTGGGGGGAGGCATGCAGTTAGCAAGTTCAGAAGAGCAGTCAGCATGAAAATAGCGGTAGAAGATATGAGTGTGTGCATACAGTAATAAAAAAAACGTCCATGCTTTGGCAAATATGCAATAAAAATAGCCTTCTTTCCTAACGGCTATATTGCATACTCTTTTTAATAGATACTAAAAAAACAAGAAACATAATCATGAATGATAAGTTTACTGTGAGTTCAAAATCTTACAAATTCTTATACATACTTATTTAAATAACCTGTAATCATAACTGACAATCTTATTGAATTCAGAAACATAAAAGTACTAAATCAAACATAAAAAGAATATATCACTCAGTTAATCTAATAATGTACAATGAATGCACTCTGATGCTTTGGTTCCTTGGATCTCTCAAAATGCTGGTCACCATATACATACTCCACTCTGGAAGACAGCTTCACCACGATTAAAATAAAAAAGTGGACATGGACAGGACATGGTATGCAAACAGATTTGTTTGTCTTTTTTACATTACAAGGGTAGTGGCCAAGGGCAAACAAAAATAGGTAAAATAAAAAGTCCCGCTTGTCGCTAGACCTTGTACAGATGACAGTATGAGAAATAGAGGCATGGGGTGGAGGTCCAGTTTAGTATGAGAGGTGTCTTGACACTCCTCTTTTGAAAGAGTTTAAGTCATAGGCAGGTGGAAAAACAGACAAAGGAAGAGAGTTCCAGAATTTACCAGTGTAAGGGATGAAAAAGTAAAGATACTGGGTAACTCTGGCATTAGAAAGATGGACAGAATAGGGATGAGAAGAAGTATAAAGCCTTGTGCAGCGAGGCCGCGGTAGGGGATGAGGCATGCAGTTAGCAAGTTCAGAAGAGCAAATGGAGAGATGAGATAAGATGTTTTGCTGGAGTAACCTAATCTAGACAGGTAACTGATAGAGATGAGTAGAGAAAGTTGAGGTAGGTTTTTGTCCTGCAGTGGACTCACTAGAGCCTGATGATGATAACGACAATGTTGATGATGATGATGACTCTTGCAAATCCATCCATCTCAACTTCCTATCCTCCTTTTTCTCAGGTATTCCAACATTTTGTCTTCCCACTTTACAGAAGGTCTTCCTCTCACACTCACAACATCCACTCCATTTTGGTTACAATCATTGAGCAAAGTATATCTACATATATTTCACCATTAAAATTCCTTAAAGCTACATGTCTGTAGTACTGTACATGCAAATCATTTGTTTTCACCTGTTTTGCTGACAGATTGTTGCTCCTGTGAAATTTCTACCACAGCAGTACTTGTATCTGATACTGAACTTGAATATGTGGGCGAGTTCACAGTCAAAGAGTTCATTGCACAGCTTGAGTGAGGAGTTTCTTTTTTTAATGATCTCAAACATGGCAAGGGAACTTTCTTTAGTAAATTTATCACCATGTCACGTCTTTTTTTACTGCTGATGAATATTATGAATACCAATAATCCTTGAAAGGAGTTGATAGCATCAGTGACAATCCTGCAAAAATAAAATTCATGAATCACAAGGATTGATTTATGAAAATATGCTTCTAATTTGTTTTGTTAATTCAAACTTTAAAAAAAAATAGATATTAAAATACTTTGGTCAATTATTTTGATGTATGACTTTAACTGTTTGCCATTCTTAATCATTATCCTGAAATAAATGTTCCATGTTAAACAAAGTCCTATATAGAGGTGAATGAATCCATACATTAACATGAACACTCCATGGAAAACTGACTGAACATAATTGAATGTCAGTAATAATTACACAAACAATTTATTCAAGCCAGGAGAACAGTATCTATTTACTAATAAGATAAAGTAGTTCTAGACACTCCAATACCTTGAAATTAAAATTCACATAAATCACACCTTTTGCATGCACCAGTAGTGGTGGCAGTTTAGTATATTATCTTCCTCTGTTATGAGAGTTTACTATACAATTTCACTGTCCTCTTTATCTACAAGGTATATGGTGTGTTGGAGGCTTCAAGAATTTTATCACCGTATTCCCTGAGTGTCGTAAAATGCAACTAAAAGGCACAAGGGAAAAAAAATGATGGAGTATTAGATGATTGTAGACATGTGGAATGCAGTGACAGTACATGACAAGTGTGTAGGAGGGATTTGAGAGTGAATGAGAATAATAGTAAAGTAATGAAATGCACTAAGGGGGTTGGTGGTAGAAGAATGAATGCTGTATTGAACTGCTTGAGGTGGAATGTTTTGAATACTTAGGATCAAAGATTACTGTCGATGGAGGAGGAGAGACAGAGGTGAAGTCTAAGATCAATTACGTAGGAAAGGTGTTTAATTGTAGAGCGATGGGAAATTAATGTAAATGGATAGTTGTGTGAAGGAGTAGCTATACTTAGTATAGGGCTGAAATGTAAGGTATGGGTGTAGCTGAGAGGAAAAGATTAAATGTAATAAAGATGAGGTATCTGAGGAGCATGTGCAGAGTAATGCATATGGACTGAGTGAGGAATGAGGAGATGCGAAGAACTAATGTTATGAGAATTGACTGGTCGAGCAGAACAACATCGTCCAAGTCAGTCATGCACTTCAGTTATGTAACTCTATATAATTACACACCAGAATCTATTCTTAAATAACTTAGATGCCAAACCATGTACCACTACTACCAGCCGAGGCATGGAGTATACAGGAGTGATTCCTAGACAAAAAAATCTCTTTAAAAATTTAGAAATATAAATATAGAAAATAAAATAAACTGCCCCTCACTTTGCTAGGAAGAAATCACTAATGTGTAAAAACTGAATTTAAGTTGGTGGTCTGTCAAGTTACAGATAGAGAGGATAAAAAAGAACCTTCATTATTTACCAAAGTTCTCTAGGAGGAATCTTCCAGGACAGGATCTCTGTAGTCCAGCACAACACCATCAATATGAACAAGCTAAATCGCTGCCAGAATCTGTAAAAAATACTTTAGGATAGAGTTTGAATATATTTGTATAGATAATAGTACAATAAAACAAAATGAGAGCCAGCTTCTACCAAAAACAAGAGATCGAGAGAGACACACACACGCATACAGTGTGTGTATGTGTATTTATCTAGTAGTATCACAAAAAGCGACAAAAGGGACAAAGTGATGGGTCTGGGAAGCCCTTCGTATGTATTCTCTCATATTAAAAGACAGGGCACAGAGGAGGAGGGGAGAGTAAAGTCTCCCTGAAACCAATATGCTTTGTCTTGGCTACCCACTTCTAATGGGGATATGAATCAGGTACATATATAGATAGATATATGGATTTAAAACTAGGTAAATACAAATTAGTAAATATACACACACATACGCACAAAAGTGATAAAAAAGATCTGTATGTATCCAGTTAGATGAAAGTTTCATAAGTGTAATACAGTAGTCAATATTATGTATTTTTAACAAAAGTGCAAGTTTAAACAACTTACGCTTCAAGGTGTTTTCGGTTGAAGGCAGTCACAACAACTTGTTTTGAAAAGCACATAAATGCACATCCAGCTTGGAACAACAAGAACATGGTGTGACCAAGGAAGACCAAATCCAAAATAAAGAGTGCACCCACATAGGCATAACAGTAGAGCAGTAGTTCCCTATCCCCTGAAAATAGACATGAAATACATATACTCTTCAATTTATGTTACTTAAGTGAGAAACAAGACAAGAATACACAAAGTAATAATTTGTCACACTGATGAAAACAAACAGACAATTTATAATTATTGTGACTCCAAGAATCATAATTGAGAAAATGCATCCATAAGGAGCTACCTGAAATAGGTGATGCAGCCTTTTAGAGTCTCCATATGTTCTTGTGTCATAACTTATATTACAAAGAGCAAATATGGCATGGATAGTTACATACCAAACACTAAAAAAGGAAGTGAATCTAAGGTATGATTCACCAACTATCTCAAAACACAGTGATAACTTCAAGCTATGGTCCAGTTAAGGGTAGAGTGAAAATTGTACTGAGGTTGCCATTACATGCAATCAACAATATGTTTCAACCTGCACAGTCTTGGGGTTTATGTCAGTACAGAAATATCATGACAATACTAATTTCTAATAAGCCACACACCAAAACTATATCTTTCAAACGATATAAAAAAACACACAACTAACATAATTCACTTGTATAAGGTATACATTTGTGCATACAGGCAAATTAATATGACATGCATAAATTAAAAATAATTAATCAATTACATAAACTCGGGTACAGTATTTGCTTGTTTATAAATATCCAATTAAATCTTTAGCATTGATAGCTGAGCACTAGATCTATTCTGTGACTTTAAATCAAACTTCCCACTGTTTTCTTCTATCCCCTTTACTAACCAAGCCACTCTTTCCAAAATCACCCATTGCTCTTACTATTCAATTTATTTACACCACAAATAAATACCTCTTAGTCCAAACACGTTACTCTACACACACTTCTTATACACCTCATCTCCATTACATTTAATATCTTTTTATCTGCTATTGATATACTGAAGTACATACACACTTTCACAAATTACTAATTCCACCTTACCTGAAAGCCAGCATGTCTCTTTTCCAATTCCTGGAGGTGTGATATTCTTGGCGTGTTCTTCAGGCAGTGTGTGCATTATTGCTGCAACCACCACCACAACAAGAGGGCAGCCAAAGCCATATAGACAGTAAAGCCGGAATTTTTTGGCATCATTACTCAGAATGCCACGCAATGGAATTCCCTTTGCTGTATCTCTGAAAGTAACATTATCAAATTGTAATTATGAGGCAATATATCTATCTAAGAATCTATCTATCTATATACCTGTCTTACACACACACACACAGGACCACACGAGTCTAGCTCAGGCCCTGTATACTACAACTAGGTAAATACACACACACACACACACACACACACACACACACACACACACAGGTGTTAGACCGATCAAGCTGAGACTTAAAGCTCAGACTGCAACATAAGAGATCTTAGCTAGGACTTACAAGCTCAGGGACATTGCAGAATATAAAGTTGTGTTCATTAAAAAGAGTATGAATGAAGAGAGACAAAAATTTTAAGAATTAAAGGAAGAGGCAAAGCAGAAAATGATGAAAGAACAACAGAGGAGAAAACAAAATTTTTTTTGGCGAGTAAAGAACAAGATAATGAAATGGTACATAAATAAGATATTAGGAAGAAAAAAACATTAAATGAATGGAACACTTACAAAAGGGAGTGATGAAATAAAAGTAATGTATACTAACATAGATGGAATAATTTCAAGAAAACTAGAGTTAGTAGATTATCTAAGAGAGAAGAAACCAAAAATTGTATGCCAATTATTTAGTGTTTCATAACACGAGGCATTACAAACACTGTACTGTGTCTTATGCCATTTGCTTGCCCATTGGACATAATTTCACCAATATCAGAGGACGAGCGTACTTACAACTCTGGAACTCTTTATATATTGTTTTATCCAGCTTTTAAAAAACTTGAATACACTCAGAAGATGAGTATAAAGACTTCCAAAATGAAATTACCTAACCTTTTCATACTCTTTCTCTGAATACTTTATGAAGGTGTTAATGTAAGTGGGCCATTTATTATTACTTTTTAGCCTTGACCCGACCTCCCTTATCTATAATACATAACAATATGCAAATATACAAAAATAATCAATATATGTGTTTCTAGATCTGTACTTACCTAATGACTCTCCAGATGTCAAAACACATTATGTTCAGCCAAAAAAACATTGCCAAAAATGAGTACAGAAGAATGAAACCTGTAAATAAACAGAAAATATATAAATTTCTTTTTACACAAAATCATGTTCACACAAATATCCATATACAAGTGTATCTATTGCAAGATAATAATAAAACACCACATTACACAACAAATGCATCAAACTTATTGCCTTAAGCAAATTGAGGGACATTATACAGTGGAAGGTGCTAGACACTGGTATAAAAACACCATCCCATTAAATGTTTGCTGAACTGCATTTCTGAGGACATTTTATAAATCATGAACATTCATATTGTCTCTAAATTCCCTACAGGAGTAACCTAGAGACTCAACTGGATTCTGTGTCATATGTCAAACATTATGATTCTTTTAAATAGTAACACATAACAAAAAGAATACCTTACCACTGAAAATGCATGCTCCCCCGATGCTAAACGAAGCCTGGGAGAGCACAAACAGAAAAATGTCTGCCACTGCCATAGACACCATGTGTGAAATAAGACATAAGCCTTGGATATCCATAAGACTTGGTATGAAGATGTGGAAAAGTATGGTAGCCACCAGCAACACAACAGATACGACATAACCAATTCTCTGGAGGTGGTGCTTGACAACTATTGCCGTGTTTTCTGGCTCAGAACACATCAGGTACAGTAAGCTATGACCTGAAAAATAAGAAATCAAAAAGTTTATTAGATTTAAGCACATACAAAAAAAGACATGATGCATCATACACCACAGTTTATTGGTGAATATGTCATTTTAATAACCTTATAATGTAAGGTAACCATGATGGGTCTCAGGTTTTATATTGGTACGTATATAGTTTTATCAGTTTGACTAATGTAGAAAAATTAATGGCAACAATCCCTTATGTACACAATTTAAGCATAAGTACCTACGCAGTACTACATTATTTACTATACTTATCATTACAGTTATCACAATAAGCATAATTCATTCTCTCTATATCTCTTTCAAGGAGATACATATCAAAAGGAGATTAAAGATAGCTAGGTAGCTATAGACCATATAGCTCTACTACCATTAACGAGAGACAGCTACCTCTTACCAAGAAGCTGCTATGAGTTAGGATTAAACTCGTATTCAATAGGCCACGAGCCAAGCATGGGTCCCGGACAAAAGTTCATATAGAAAAAACTTCGTATGGCAATAATTCGTAGGATAAAGTTCGTTTGCCTAAAGTACGTCAGGATAAAGTATGTAGGGTATAAAGTTCATGTCAAAAGTTCGTAATGGAAAAAAAATCGTAAGGTTAAATGTTCATCGTGCTAATGTTCGTTAGAAAAATGTTCGTATGCGTTAGGTTAGGTTAGGTCGTTACAAATATTTTACATACGTACATACGTACCATACGAACATCTGCATACGAACTTTAGCGTACGAACTTTTTCATACGTACTTTTTTCAAACGAACTTTATCCCTTACGAACATTTGCTTACAAACAATTGCGTACGAACTTTATGCATACGAACTATTTTCATACGTACTTTGGTCCTACAACCCCAAGCATTGTACCACAGAACCACCCGGCCCTCAGGTAGATACATAAACAAGCCCAAATTAAACTTACCACCATTTGAATAGTGGTCTTCTATACAATAATGGTTGAATTTATGTATAACTTGAGTTTTACGTTCCATCAGTTTGCCATTTCCAAGCAGATGTATCTCGCTTATATCTTCTTGAGTACTAGGAAAGCCATCTCCACAGTCAGGCATCATGTCTCCAATCATCACCATATCAGTAGGGACCGAGATGGGTTTGCCATGGAAAGAATAGAACTGAAGAGACATGTTTCCAGCTCCTTTTCTGCAGCTATAGTCTTGGAGGACTTCTCCCTCACCACAGCACTTTGGTATGCAGATTGCATTATCACACATCTGTTGGCAAAGTGAAATGTTTTAAAAATCATTAAGATCATCTATATATCTATATACCCAGCTTATATCAAACTGAAAGGGAGATAGCAGAGACAAGGTTGTACTTTTACATAAATACATCAACATGCATTCCTAATCAAACCTCTTGGGAAGAAGTGTCTGATCCTCTCCATACCACACTGCATGAGGGTCAGTTTTGAGGCATAAATAATCGTGATTTCCTCATCAGGTGAGTAGTAGTAGTAGTAGTAGTAGTAGTAGTAGTAGTAGTAGTAGTAGTAGTAGTAGTAGTAGTTAGTAGTAGAAACGAATCTCACGAGACAGGCAACAAGGGCAGAAGACCAGCCTTGAACACCTTTTGACCATCCTGCCTCCAGATATCGTGAGAAAAATCCACATCGCACAGGAGACGGGAGCGTCCAACTGGCTAGCATCACTACCAATCAGAGCAAAGGGCTTCAACCTCAACAAACAAGAATTTGTCAATGCCGTCGCTCTGAGGTATGGCTGGCCAGTGGAAGGACTCCCTAACACCTGTGTGTGTGGTTCCCCCAACAACGTCGACCACACCATGACGTGCAAAAAGGGGGAATTCGTGTGTATCAGGCACGACGAGGTGAGGGACCTGACAGCCAGCATGCTCAGGGAGGTGTGCCATGACGTCTCCACCGAGCCAACTCTTCTGCCTCTAGATGGGGAACACCTGCGGTACAGGACAGCCAACACCGCCCCTGAGGCGGTGCTCGGGGATTCTGGACCAGAGGGCAGCGGGCCTTTTTGGACATCCGGATCTTCGACCCGATGGCCACCTCCCATCGCGAGCTCTCCCTCGAGGCTGTCCACCAAAGGAACGAGCAGGAGAAGACAAGGGCCTACGGTGAGAGGATCCTGCAAGTCGACCATGGTACCTTCACGCTCCTGGTCTTCACCACATCTGGCGGCATGGGCCCCAAGGCTAGGAGCTTCTACTCAAGACTAACTGACTTGATGTCATCAAAGAAGCACCAGCCAAGGAGCTCCGTCGCCGCCTGGATGAGGTGTCGCCTTTCCTCCTCCCTGCTCCGGTCTGCCCTCCTGTGTCTCAGGGGTACGAGACATTCCACTCCCTCCAACACGGACATAAGTGACCTCGATTGCGAGGCCACAGTGGTAGAGAGTGGGATAAGGGTAGATAGGTTAGAGATAGAGTAAGGACGTAAATTTTGGGGTAGATAGTTAGTATAGATATATGTTAATTTTAATACATTCTTAGGGTTAGGAATATTATGGTTGGATGCCACAGTCATTAGCGACCAGAGTTGGGGCTGATGACCTCCAATTCGTGGAGCCCTTTGAAATAAACGCAGGGTGGAGGTATAATAATAGTAGTAGTAGTAGTAATAAAAAAAAGTGGTAGTAGTAGTAGAAGTAGAAGTAGAAGTAGTAGTAGTAGTAGTAGTAGTAGTAGTAGTAGAAGTAGTAGTAGTAGTAGTAGTAGTAGTAGTAGTAGTAGTATAGTAGTCAAAGTTGTAGTGAGAGTAATAATAGTAAAAGGAGTTGCAGTAGAAATAATAAAAGCTGTAGTAACAGTAATGATAGTGAAAGCAGCAGCAGTTATATAAGTTTAAGTAGAAGTCGTAGTAGTAGAAGCAACAACAGCAGCAGCAGCAGCAGTATTAGTAGTAAAAGTAGATGCGTAGTACCATTAATAATATTAGAACTACAACAACTACTACCAATACTACGACCATCTAGTAGTAGTAGTAGTAGTAGTAGTAGTAGTAGTAGTAGTAGTGCATGAGCGAATGGCTGCGTAAATCCTATCATAAAAGCACTGACACATGAAGGTATAGACTATATTGAACAATTGTTAAGCCTCAAGTTCAAGATTCATGATAAGTGGTTCCAAGGAATGTTTACCAACATTGCGCCACCATTGTGAGGCTTATGTAATGATGATCTCACTGGATGGAACTTCCGCTGGAATGATTACGCATACTATGATAAAAACATGAGTGTAGTAAATGTGAATGTGGTGGTGGCATTTAAGTTTTAACTTGCGACATTCAATGACAGTCGTCTAGTGAAGCAATCATCCCATTACACAAATGCCTTCCTTCGAGTAATCCTTCAATCATCAAAGCTTTTCAGTCGCCATTGTTGTTTCTTGAATTAATTAATGACACCACCTCGGATCAGAACGAATCACCCATATGAAAAGTGTTACAATTACGTAAATTAATAACTGTCTCCAAACTACTTAAATATGAACTTTTGTGATGCATGTTAAGGAGAGAGAGAGAGAGAGAGAGAGAGAGAGAGAGAGAGAGAGAGAGAGAGAGAGAGAGAGAGAGAGAGCAGGGACGTATGAAGATACTTTGACTTTGACTTTCATAGTAATATATAACCTTATTTAATATATTAATAACATTTCATATAAAGTTTCAAACAGTACACAATTGACATATGAGAGATAAAGGAATTAAGTTTACTGTGGCAACGCCGCTGAAACGGTAATTCACCCATCGCCCGAGGTCAAAATATCTTCATAAAATAGACGGACCTGTATGGTTGAGCTTCCACAAATAATTATATACTATAAAAAAAAGTATTTTCTGTTACTCACCTTTTCTGGGTCTGGCTGGCACACTGCTCCACGAAAATGATCATCATGGGCTTCAACGCAGAACTCACGTGTCCATTTGGAAAACAAATTATTTGGGTGGTATTCGAACATTAGTTCATCTTTGATTATATCAAGTTGATTGTAGCCATCATAATTAATATCATAATAAACGACAGAGTGTGTGAGAGGGCAGTCCAGATCTTGAGCCTCCCAGAACACGTCATTTCCTACTCCTTCAACCGGTGGTGAAAAGTTTCCTGAAGTAGTTCCAGGACAACTACTACCTGAATCATCACCTTTCTTGGCCAAGCAACAACGTCCTGTAACATTCTGGGTGGCTGCGTTTTCCAAATACAAGAAGCATACCACCACCACCACAGTAAAATGTTTCAACAGTTTCATCATGAATGTAGCTTCTAATCCACTATGAAATATAGAAGAAAGTAAAATATAATCTATGACGACACAAAATGAGAAGCAAGTCCTGTATATAGTAGTCTATGGACGACATGGGTTTATTACGAATTACTATTGTTTCATTCACTAATGAATAGGTTCACTTGGGCCAGCAAGAAGCATGTTCCATACACTAAATGAAGTCACAATCAATGGTAGATCATATAGTCCACTGCCCACCGTACCCAGTAGCTATATCTCCACCAGCAATGTTACCAGGAAAGCACCGCCCGCGTGACTGAGTGTGGGAATTCACTGTTGTTTAGAGATGTGTCATTCGTGAACGAGCCGGCTCTTCCAGATGAACGATAAGAGCCGGATCTTGGCTTTGAGAGCCGTTTGAGAGCCGTTTATCCTTAAGTTTCCAATTTTTTCCATATTTTTGCGATTTTCTAACAAAATGCAATGATTACCGGTTGTTGATAATAATAATAATGATAATAATAATAATAATTACGAGTATGAGGCCTAGTTATTGAAATGATACAGTAAAATGATTGAGTCTCCCCTTCAAGGTAACAAAGGAAACTGCATTGGAAGAGATCCAGCAAGTTCCTTGCCTTCTAGCAGAGAGGGGAGACTCAACACACAAAACATATATATATATATATATATATATATATATATATATATATATATGAATTATTCAGAATATATGTGGTCAAATGGCAGGCCAATGATGTGAAAGGTACACTACAATATGCCCTACAACATATCGGTAAACGAAGACAATCTAATATGTCAAACTATATGTATGAACTCGTGTCAAAACATGTCTTTCATAGTGTGTAAATGTTATATCAACCAAGTATATTTTTTTTCCAGAGTTTTTTTTTTTAACACAAAACTGATTTTCTCATTATAGCTCGAGAACTATAAGGCATACGTACAATGACTACGAATAAACAAAGAGTGAATATGAACCAAACTTTCTGTTGCGACATTTAAACATCAAATTATTCTTTATATAATGAAGGAAATTTTTTCTTCATAACCTGTGAGTAAAATAAAAAATCAAATTACACCAGCTGATACGCCTTTTAACATGATTGAAATGATTATAGGTGCATTTTTTCTGTCAAACTAATCGTTAACGTTTTTTCCTTATAACTCGAGGACTATGAAGTTGACGTAAAATGACTAGGAGTAATTACGGAAATTAAATGAAACAAGCTTTCCTTTCATTCTATTGAAAATGAAACCCAATGATAAATGACCATCGAAATTTATTTTTCCTAAACTATTAGCGTTATTTAAAATCAGACTACACCAGCTGAAAGGCCTTTTGAAGGTAAGAAAATAACTATTGAGCATAATTTTTGTCAAACTAGTATTTAACATTTTGCTTTGTAAATCGAGAACTATGGAGTTTACGTCAAAAAATCTGCGAATAATTAGTTAGGAAATTAAAATATTTTTTTGTTGGACCATCAGAACACGTAAACGGTTTATTAATAATGAAAAAAACAAAATTCTTAAAAAGTTTTTGAGGTAAATTTAGATTAAATTACATGAATTGATAGAACTTTTAAAATTACATAAATTAGTATAAGTGCATTTTTTCTGTACGACTAACATTTACGCGACTAAAGACAAGAATTAACTAGGTTGATAGTTTGGGGGGTGATGGGGTAATGCTTCAACGGTCAACCGAAAAATTGTCTCAGTCGAGCGATTATTTCTTATTTAAGTGAACATTTTTTTTTGGGCCTTTTGTTATATGTTACACTCATTTATTTATCTAACATTCGTGCAGTTAATACTCTCTCTCTCTCTCTCTCTCTCTCTCTCTCTCTCTCTTCTCTCTCTCTCTCTCTCTCTCTCTCTCTCTCTCTCTCTCTCTGATAGATAAATAAGAAAGAAAAGATATATTTTTTTATAGTGTGTGTGTGTGTGTGTGTGTGTGTGTGTGTGTGAGAGCCGAAAGAGCCGTTTGGGAGCCGAAAGAGCCGGCTCTATTGAGTGAACGAGAACGAAAGAATCGAGTGTGAAGTGCGACTCCCTGAAAAGAGCCGGAATTCCCATCACTACTGTGGTTTCCGAGCGTGTCACAGCATTAGGCTCTACCCAGATATGTCTGACACCAAGGTCTAGGGCTTGCCATATACGAAAGCATCGCCTCATTTAATTTCATTAGCGTCAAAGTCTCTATATTGTATACATGTAATAATTCATATAGTACATATGTCTATGTAAGCGGATAACAAAGTATCAGTTATAAATTATATGCTCCAGGCAAATTAAGCATTGAAACTCGCTATGGAAACTGCCACCTAATGAAATTCCCACTCATTCCCTTCAACAACATACACACACAACCATCATTTATATAATATAACTTAGGCGCGTTCAAGAAGCATATTTTTTCTGAAACATGTTTTTACTGAAGTGATTCGTACGTTTCGGGCTTTCCAGAGTGTCGCGTATGTCAGGATAAGCTGTTATATAATCTGAGCACTCCATAATGCAATCAGTCTAGCATCTCCCTCCCGGAATTTCCATTACAGCCAGGGCCGGATTTACCAAAAGGCATATATAGTATTTAATTGTCCCACGGGTATTGTGGACTGGGCACCCACTAATGGGTTTGACCTATATAGTCAGGGCCGTTTCAAGGGATTTGGGGCCCCCAAGCAAAATGGACACCAACCATCCCCTCCCCACCTATGACTCTGATTGCTTCACCAACCCCGCCCCGCCCGCCCAAAGCCTACAGGAACCACAGCATAGACACACTGTTTACGTGTGTGTGTGTGTGTGTGTGTGATGTCCCACTTTTACATTTAAAAAATCTGGTCACATAACTCACATTATGCATTGACCATCACAGAATTTCAAGGGGCCATTACACAATTTGTCGTTGCATTCAATTCATAACCAGTCGTTGTCTTGGGGTCCAAGGTAGCTCGGAGCCCCAGGCAATTGCTTGGTTTGCTTGCCCTATTGCGACGGGCCTGGACCTAGTTGGTAAACCTCGCCCTGACTACAGAACCCCGCTTCTTTTTTTTTATCATGTTCGTCTTTCCTAATAATAGGCTTTTCCATAGCCATTAAACATTATTTTAAAAATGATAATACTTTTCTAAATCATTCACAGCTTCCTTCTCACTCACAGCTGAGGTGACTAGCTTTATAAACTCAAGATAAACTTTATGGTAGTCTACTATCCCTTTGAGATTGCTTGCATTGGAATGGGACTCAAGTGATGGGTAAATGAGGAGTATCTGAACAGAATGAGAATAGAGAATGACTTGTAGACATCTGTGCTGAGCAAGGGCCGTTTCTAACAAATTTCTTTCAGCACAAGATGATCAGCAGGGATAAATGAAGAGGAGGCGAAATACACCAATCATATCAATGCTAACTTAAGCTCATCAAAAGGAGACATAATTGCAACATTTTCGTAATTAACTCAGTGAAAGTTCATAGCAGGGAACAGTCTTCATGATGGTGAACAGGTGATTAGTCTATGAAAATATTGATTCTTGCGCAGCTGATCGACAAAATATGTCTCGGAAATCGCACGTTTTTCACAACTTGAGCAGCACACGGCTTATAAACAAATCAAATGAAGTTAACAATGGGTGTCTGCACTTGATTTCTTGTTTCTACATTGGTTTTTTTCAACTATCTACAGCAAATATTAACATTTTTAATATACGCTAATGTTTCATTAAAAGTAGCAATGGTCATAAAATTATGGTAAATAAATAAAATATAAGATACAAGGTAGAAAAATAAGTTTCCAACTTTATTTTTGAAAAGAATGGGAATCGGAATAAAAAATCGTAACGGAATTGAGATTTTTAAGTGGAATCAGCATTGGTTTCAGAATTGTTAAAAATTTTACTAACGTCCCATCACTACATTTTATGTCGAAGTTCTCATGAGGAGAAACATTGTTAATGTTTCATGATGAGTGAGATTATACGGTGATCATTGTATCATCAGGATAGGTGACAGAAGGGGAAGTACTGACGTTTGACTGATTTGAGACAATAGATGGAGGTGACGGTCTCCTGTTGACTTAGGAAGTAAAGCTGCTAAATAAGGCCTGTTTCACCTTATTCAGCAGCATTACTTCCCACCTCGGCAGCAGCACAGACAAATAGCATTTTTGAGGTGATTTTCAATCTTAAAAAACAATGGAAATTTCTTTCTCAAATGTTTACGTTTAGTACTATGGGCAATAAAGATGAAAAATATGAAGACTCCTTGAAGTGTGTTCAGCAAATCTGTTACAGCCCTGTGGGTAAAATATATTGAATTAATATGAATTTAATAATGATATATATAATAAAATTGTATTGCCTTTCATGCAACTAAGCTAGAGTACGATAAAAAAAAGTAAGTTGTGATTGTACACTTTTCACTGATATAACATACATGATTTTACGATATGTATTATATATATATATATATATATATATATATATATATATATATATATACATATATATGTATATATATATATATATATATATATATATATATATATATATATATATATATATATATATACACACATATATATATATATATATATATATATATATATATATATATATATAATATAAATGACAATTATACTCACCACAATTCAATATATGGAATCAAATATGATAAAATTTCTGTTGCCCAACATAATGACATCAATATCAACAGAGAGAACTGTTGTTTGAAGCTGAAAAAAAGCAAATTCAAAGATACATAACAAAATTTACTCTATTTCTTTGCCATAAATGTAACACACACTTATTTATGGTCCTTCTGGACCACTCAATTCAAAGTTTTCTTAGGTTTATCTCTAAAAATCTTACCAAAATGGCATGAGAGGAAGATTGGATGTGCTATATAGCACTAATACAAATTTCTCTGGCAAATTGAGGGTTATGGCAGAAAAGGAATAATGAGTTTAATCCTGTTTGTATTGAGTTAAAATCAAAGGCTAACTGTGCAAAAACATAATAATAATAATAAAAAAAAAAATAGAGCAGTTGACTTTTTAAGACACACAAGTACACTGCGTTTTCTACTCTATACCATATAACTCATTATCTTTAAGACATACAGGTGTTGTTGGTGTTTTACCATAAAAAAGGGTAAGATTATCAAATAAAAGATTCAACATCCCATTTATCTTTCATAATTCCAGTATCTTGCTCCTGAGCAGCACTAAATGATGGTGACATGTTGGAGGTTAATACTTACTCTGAGATATAGTCACGGTTGCAATGGTTGTGGTTGATGGGCATCTCTCCCTCACAAATGGTCTCAAAGCTATTTTTCCCTAGTTCAGATTTCTTTACAAATTTTCTAAGTGTCCAGGAAGTACAAACAATGAAAACAATGTTGAGAGCAAGTAGAACTGCTATGGGGCCATAAAAGTATAGGAAAAGTGTGGTTGTATCTGAAAGTATAAATAAGAAAATAATAGTAATAATGATAAATACATTAATAAATAAATATGATAAAAATAAACAGGTAAATAATAATGCAAATGAACTTATCAAGATTTATGTATGTATATATATATATGATATATTATATATATATATT
>JAPQNM010000017.1:10480995-10543495 GCA_029783475.1 Metacarcinus magister | reverse complement strand
TCGTGTGGAACTAATGGTACTGATGTTAGAGGATGTTCAGTACACGTTAAGGGGTGATAGTGATTTTCTAAAACGGGCCAATTAATGCCTTCTTTATTTAAGTCCACTGACAAGGGAGGCTCTAGGATGGTGGGTGTAGTGGCAACTTTGCATACCCCGTCCTTTAACGCCTGACTGTCGGGGCAACACCGAGGCACCGAAGGTGGAGCAACACATATCTTTACATTCCACTCTATATCACCGTGCTTGTTATTGTGCAAATCAGCACAGTAATCATGCACGCGGAGACCATTCAGGTCACCAGCGTTTCTGAGAATAAGATCACCACGTTTCCGAACAAAAAAGCTTCCTTCACTGAAGTTCATCAGACGATGATGATTCTTCAGACATGTCACGTTATGCACCACAATATTTAAGTCAGCCACAGGTTTCTGCCGGAGAGAGAAAAAGAGGAAATACTTGTACTCATTTATGCACTTAGAAGATTGTGTAGTTTTGTACTTTATGAATTTATATATAATAATGATTACTATGGTCCAACAAAAGGTGAATATTGAGGAAGTGACGAGGATGTTCATAAATCATAGATGCAGTGCAAAATATGATGAAATTATTGTTTCCTTACCCTTATATCTTCGTATAGATCATCTTTACTATCGATGGATGTTTCGGAAAGGAAGCGTCGGCAGCTGTTAGGAGTCAACTCTGGACAAGAGCAGATTACAAACTGATCAACACGTATTGGTACTTGTCCGTCCTCGAGCAACGGTTCCGTCACAATGATCTTGGCCTTCTGCTTGCTGCCACCCTCCTGAGATGTGCTGATGTCTTCTTGAAATGTGTTGGTGTTCTCTAGAGGAGATGTGGTGATGTTCTCTTTAAATGTGGTAACAGCGGCCTCTTGTGGGCCAACCGTGAGGACAAGTTGATCCAAAACGACAGGTGTGACGCCCTGGGAGGTAGTAATTACACCATCCCAGATCAAAGACGTATTGGTGCTCTTCTGCAGCGTCTTTGATGTATCGTCCTCTTCAAAGAGGGACGGTTGTGAATCATTCCACTTGCCGTTACTGCCGTCCAATGTCTGGTGCCCGTCGACGGAAACATTTAGCAGCGCTACGTTCTCGTTCGTTTCAGACCCCTGCGAGTTGCGCTGACCCTTGGTGTTTCCTACAACAATAGGAAGGTAGCTGGTCAGGCACAACACGGACAGCGTTGTCAGTACAGAACACCACATTATGACGTGCTGACTATCATACCATGGCAGCAGGACTTCAGGATTAGATGAGCAGCTGAAGGTTTTTGATTATTTACTTAGTGCAAAATCCAAGGGAACAAGGGTAATGCTGCCAAGGAAGCAGCAGTTCTGTGCTAATAAGTTTTTCCTCCACTCACTGGATTTGTTTCCCAATTGCTGCCCAACAATTTTTCACATTGCATCCTCTAAAACAACACAGAACATATATGTGAACGTGATTCTTGATGACGTATCATAATATTCTGCACGCAGTTTTTAAAGGCTCATCACACAAGGGAATAAACAGTTTTATACAGCGTCAAGGATAACAACACATTACTACGGAAAATGACGATACGCAACTTGTCACTCCAGCCTTCTGACTGGCAAGCAACCTTTAACACTCAGCTAGGGTTTCTCCTCTCATCACACAAGGAATAGTAACTGGAATTTCGTATAACAGGTTTGTGCTGCTCCGTACGTACGCTCTTCTCTAGGATGTGGCGTCGACTCAGCAAAGTGACGTGTTCAATGCGACCTTGTCATGATCTGCCGCATTGATCTTCATCTTGAGGTTACAGGTCCCAAGTCAGGCTTTTATAACGACACATCCAGTAAGATAAATAAACTAACTAACAAAACAGATAGATATTCAAAATTCAGCTTGACAACATTTTCTTCAAATGTTTTTTCAATGCCATACTACTTCTCCTTTATACACACCTTCTCCGTCTTATCAAAGCAACAAACCTTTGGTAACGGCACCTCCTCAAGTTTTGTTTCCACTTTATGCACATAACACGAAATAATAGTTGCATAGCTGAGGTTATATTTTCCCCTTTGTGTTTTAAAGCTGTAACTGATGACATATAGTAAAATACTGCTTTCGACGATGTAAAATGATTTACGTTAAATACACTTGAGAATTGGTCTACTTGTCTAGCAATTATGTGAAACATTAACCAAACCCAATTATTAATTGTTTAGCTGGTGCCGAACATTTGTTCACCTCCACATCAGAACAAACTTTTCATGGATGGTAGCACACTGCATATCCTGTATCCATCCAAAAATGAAATAATCGTAGGCTTCTAGGCTCTTGTATGCTCTCATTTCTTGATGCGTCACAATAATGGTGGTATACACAAAGTATTGTGTATACTATTGGATCACGTCCGAAGAACATCTCTCATTTTTAACTGTATATGGGTCAACATGCCCTAACTGGATATATAAATATATATTTTTATTTTTAATTTTTATATTTATGAATTTTTTATTTTATTTATATATATATTTTTTCTCTAAGTATCGGTTAATATCATTCTTAGTTAGGGACCTGATTAAGGTGGTTAAATAATCCCCCCACAAACTAGATAACTGTAGGTCATATAGTTCTGCTAGGGTTAACGAGAGCACAACCCCTCACACCAAGAAGCTACCATGAGTTAGGATCGTCAGTATCGCAACTCGCAACCTTTTATAAAAAATAGTTATGAGTCAAGCACTGTATCACAGAGCCATCCGGCCTCATAGTTCGGTAGGGATCTGAAATACTGGAAAAAGTTCGAAAAAACTTCCTAAGTAGCAATTTCGCCAGGAACAATAGGTACCTCTTTACCGTACAGTCAGATGTAGACAAATATTTTCTGGCGCGTACTGCAAACTATATGAATTTCATGATCATAATTCTTGATCATGCAAATCACCTTATGGGTTACTTGCATTAATGTCATACAGTTGCCAGTACACGTCAAACATGTTAGCAACCCATGGCAAGCACGTATATGTCTTCATGATGATATTTGCCTCGTTTATTTATTTATTTATTTAAGTTGCTAATCTCTTACTTAGATTAGGCTGTTATTGCATGTCAATATTGGACTATATTTCATACATTTACCGTCATAGGAAACCAAGGAGGAAAATAATTAATGGAAGCCACTGGAAAACTTTCCTATTAAACGGGTAACCCCCGGCCAGGATTCCCGTTTTCTCGCAGAGGAAGACAAGTTGGTTGGAGTTCAGAGAGCTTACAGAGGAGGAACCCGTGATGCTCCTCTTCATAGCCATATGCTAATAAAACTGGTTGAATTAGCGACTAAATATAATTTGCATGATAAACTATAATTCTTCCTTTACAAAATTCGAGCTGTCTTATAAGTATTGATCCACTCACTTTTTTATAGGAAATACATAACATACATACGGTGCATTTTTCTTGCATAAACTTCCTTCTGTAACAGTTATTTTGCGGCACATAATTGTCTTAAACTTTCCACAATGGCATCGGAGAGGGAAGAAAGCACCAGCGTGGAATTTTATGGAACAGACATCACCTGACTTGTAAGAATACTTTGAAGTACAGCGGAGGCAGCACATCAAACCTGATAAAACATATTCGCGGCAGACATCCCCTCGAATATGCAAAGTTAAAGGAGGAAAGTGCAAATGAGATGATTGCGAAGGTATCAAAGCCATCCACATATCAACCTACACTGATAGAGACTGTCACGAGAACTCAGCCACACAAAAAAGAGTCAAAAGTAAAGAAAAAAGTTGATGCACTGATAATTGAATCGATAGTGAAAGACCTAATGCCACTAACTTCAGTAGGAAGCAAATCTTTCCAAAAAATTCTTCAAAAACTTGACCCAAAATATGAATTACCTAGCCGTAGAAAAATTGGAAGGACTCTCTTGCCTGCTGTATATAACAGATAAGCAGAAAGAGTTCAAAAGAGCTTGAAGAAGCAACCCATGTAGCATTAACAACTGATATATGGACATCACGCCAAACTAAAGGTTATATCACAGTAACAGCTCACTACATATCACCTGAGTGGGTTCTTCAATTTGCTGTGCTTGAAACTGTTTGCATTGCAGGATCTCACACGGCAAAAAACATTGCACAACATTTAAGACTGATCTGCAGCAACTGGAACATCTTTGAAAAAATATGTGCAATTGTGACTGACAATGCTGCCAATATGAGCGCAGCGATAAAATGATTGAATATACGTCCACTCCCATGTTTTGCACACACCTTGAATCTAGTAGTGCAAGAAGCCATAAGGAATACTGATGATGTCCTTAAAGTTAAGGAAAAAGTAAAGCAAATTGTAAGCTTCTCCTATCACAGTGTAATGGCATCCGACAAGCTCACTCAATTGCAAGAGCAACACAATCAAACAGAAAAAAATCTCATTCAAGATGTGGAGACCAGATGGAACTCCACATACTATATGATGGAAAGATATCTGGAACAGAATGAACTCGTCACTACAACTCTGTGCTTGCTGGGCAAAAGCAACATGTGCCTCAATGATGAAGAGCTTGCACTTCTCCAAAGCTCCATCAATGTTTAGGAAACTTTTGAGGAAGCAACGAGAGAAACGTCATCCGAAAAGATAACTTCCCTTTCAAAGGTGATACCGATGGTTAGAGGCATTCAAGTGTGCCTGAAGTCAATCACTGTGAAGGATCGTCATGTTATGTGTGAGCTTGGCCAGCAATTACAAGCACAAATGCAGCGAAGGTTTGCAACTGTGGAAGGATTATTCAATCTTGCACCTGCAACGCTGTTAGATCCTAGATTAAAAAAAGCACCATTCTCAGACAGCTCCAATATAAAAGTAATGGAGGATCAACTGATGAATCTAATGCGCTCTGATGATGCACCAAGAACTGCAAGCACATCACAAGTAGCTGCCAGGACATTTGACAACAAAACTTCTCTTGTGAAAAAGAGCTCGCTTTGGAGCACTCTCGATGAAGCAATTGGTAAAATTATTGAGAAAACCTCCTCACAGTCATTGACAGGTCTTCATATTGAGCTGAGGAGATATTTTACAGAGGAAGCATATGCTTCAAGAGAGGAAGATCCACTTATGTGGTGGAAGGAGCATGCAGCTCAGTTTCCCAGATTAAAAGAGCTGGCTAAAAAACACCTGTGCTCACCTGCATCATGTTCCATCAGAACGATTATTTAGCAAGGCAGGTGAGCTTATATCTCAGAGGAGAAGTAACCTGTCAGAGAGCAATGTGAACATGATGCTCTTTCTAAACAAGAACTTGTAGATTAGGTTTGTATGTGGATGGTTTATGTATCACTAGTGTAGAAATGGACCGGAAGGAAACACAGACTGTGATATTTTTGTGATACGGAAGTATTTATTTATAGAATGCATTTATTTTCTGAAGAATATTCTTGTATTTTCTGTTTGCTTGTAAAAAAGGAAGCTATATTTTTATATTATTGTTCTATTTTCTTGATTTATGCTTTCCTATAATCTTACTCCATTTATATACATTTGTATATATATATATATATATATATATATATATATATATATATATGTATATATATATATATATATATATATATATATATATATGTATATATATATATATGTATATATATATATATATATATATATATATATATATATATATATATATATATGTATATATATATATATATATATATATATATATATATATATATATATATATATGTATATATATATATATATATATATATATATATATATATATATATATATATATATCTATTATATATATATATATATATATATATATATATATATATATATATATATATATATATATATATATATGTAGAGGTTTGGGAGTTATGTACACACAAAGGTTTGACAACAGATGAATGTGGCTTAGTTGGTTTATTGCTGCAGCGTTGGTTATACAGAGCCCAGGGAAGGTGAGCATGTGTTGTTGTCTGGGGAGCCCCGACGTGGGGCTCCCAGACACTACTCTGGAGGTGTTGCCTGGACTGTGTGTGGTGGTAGACTGGTGGTTGATTGACTGACTGCCTGTGTGTGTTGTTGTTGTTATATTTTTATTGATACCATATATAATAAATACAAGAAAAATAAACATGAAAATTTACAATAAAAATAAACATACATAAAAACAATAATTAAGAAGGTATGCAAAGCGGCTATACAGAGAGCCACCCGTGGTTATTGGTGTCTTGTTAGCAGGTTGGGAGGGCGTTGTCCACCGAGTCGTCGTCTTCCTCCTCGTCATAGTCAAACCATTCAGTGATTCCATCATAACCAGGGAATCGAGGCATGTACTGCAGTGGCCTGGCAACAGGGAGGAGCGCGGGAAGACGGTCGTGGGCTCGAAACACTCGCCGCGCTACACTCAGCGCTGGCTCGTGTGAGTTCCGCTCTTCCTTGGCCCACAGCTCCTGTACGTACAGGTGTTCGTATTCCGTCAGGAAGCGGACCAAGTCCGCCTCACTGAGGGTGTAGCTGCCGGTTTTTTGTGTGACGGCCGTGCGGGTGGGAGCCACCTGGGGGGGCGGCACATCAGCAGCAGGCGTCTTTTTCATGGGGGCTCGGCTGGACTCCCCCTCCTGGGGGAGTGGTGGTTCCTGCCGGGTTTTCTTCCTCCTCGTCCGTCGTCTGCGGTGCCGCCTCTTCCCAGGCGTCGGCTGACCCTTGGAAGAGGGGGGCGGTGCTGGTGGCGGTGCTGGTTTCGCTGGCGGTGGCCGGCGGGGCCTCGCGGCCTCGCGTTGCCGTGGTGGTTCACCAGTGACCCGTTGAAGCCGCGGCGGTTCGCCAGTGATCCTTTGGAGTCGTGCAGGGCAGCGGCGATTCCAGGCGTGATGCCTGTCACCACAGTTGGGACAGCACGGGGAGGGCCTTTCACCGTCACCGCGAAGGCGCCGGATACAGTCCCTCGAAGCGTGGTCCCCACTGCATACTCCACACAGGTCCTTCTCCCGGCTGCACTGGCGTTGGTAGTGACCGAACGCCTGGCACCGGAAGCAGCGGACGGGCTCAGGAATGAACTTCCTGCAGTCAAACCTCCCGAAGCAGCCAAGGTCGAGCGAGGCGGGAACAGGTCCCCGCAGCGTCAGCAGAACTTGGCGGGTGGGGAGGCGACGGCCGTGACCGGCGTTGTGGGTGCACCGCTCAGCTGTGAGAACAGCTGGGTGCTCCTTCACCGGGTCCAGGGGCAGAGCGGTGGGGTAACCCTGGAGGACACACTTGCGAGTGACCTCCTTCGGCAGCAGGACAATGCCTCGTGGCTGTCCAGCTGCGACCTCCTGCAGTGTGGTGGCGTGGCCCCAGTCCGCTCCACGGATGAAAAAGTCTCCCGTGCGGGAAACTTCCACCTGGAGAAGGACCTTCAGCTCTTCCTCCAGCCACTTAACAACCAAGTACGTGTTATCCTCTTGGTGCTCGGCGATCCTCCAAAACATTGGAGTGCCGTGAGCAGCAGGGGTTTCAGAGGCATCCTGCTTCCTTGGACGTTTCCTGCGGACAGGGAGGAAACCGTCGTCGTCCGCGGATGACTCAGGGGGCCTCTCAGGAGTGGCCATGGCGGGAGAAAACTCGACCGCGTGGTCCAGCGAGAGAGTGGGGAGGAGCGCCTGTGTGTGTGGTAGCTTATATTGGGCGTCGAGGACCTGGTGGTCAGGTGAGGTGAGGTCACGTTAATCTCGACCTCAGCCGAGGTCTCGAGGGAGGTAATTATAGGCTCTGGGTGTGTGTGCACCTGGGTATGTAGGTGTGTATGTGTGTGTTGTCACTACATATACATATTATATATATATATATATATATATATATATATATATATATATATATATATATATATATATATATATATCTGTGATTATGTAGTTTGTGCAATCCTGTATTTTTCTTGTATAAGTTTAATTTTGTACATTTTCAGGAAATAAAGAAAAGTTTTACACATGATATTTTTATTATTATTCCCATGATTGATTGATTTTCTTTGTAATTCAGATATTGCATTTCTGGTGTACGTAAAGCAAACCATGTATTACTGAATATATGTAGCATTATTTCATCACAATAGTTAATAAAAGAGAAAAAAATATAAGTGTTTCCTTGCAAAACAACAACTCTGTAATCTGATTATGAGAAAAAATGAATAATCTTAGTAAAATGATCTTTAATCCTGGTGTCACTACGTACGCTATACAGTGGTATACAGTTTTACCCATCCAGTAAGTCAGTCACTTCGATCGCTATCCTTCCCTACTCAGAGGTACTCAGTACCCCAGCTGGATATGAGTCCCGGGATCCCGCTTGGTAATCATCTCAACTATAGGTACCGGGTACCCGCCCGGTAATCGTCACAACTTAGATCCTGGGACCACCGCGTGCTGGCGGGTGGCAGTTTGTGACGGATATCTGGGACCTACCCAGGTATCCTGGGTTGGCTGAGATGGGTAACTGTACCCGCGATTACCAGAAATCCCGTATTTTGCCTGTCCCTACTACCCAGACTGCAGGTGACGATACAAAAGCCCGCGTCTTCTCCATAAACCCGCGAAACATTCGCGCCAATATCCCCCATCGTAACACTATAATTTAACTTGAACTTGGAATTAGTCCTGGATTTAGACTTGGATTGGCTACACATTTTTTGACCTGAGGGTATAAACCAAAATATAGTAGGTTACTATTGCGGGCTGTTAACCCCAACCTGCTACTTGGAGTTATAGCAGCCTGCTCCAACCTGCTTTCCTGTATCCCTTTCAATATCTAAAGATTTATATATTTTCCCACAAACATTATTAAAACATTTATATACCTTCTTACAAACATTATTAAAAGATTTATAGATTTTTTCAAACATTCTCTGAACATTGTTTAGTCATACTTTTCCACAAACATTCCTCGAACATTATCAAAACATTTATTTATTACCACACAAATATTCCCCAAAACATTATTAAAATATTTATATACTTCCCCACAAACATTCTCCCCAACACACACACATAACAATTAACCCACAAATATCACATATCAACTATTTGGTTCCCTCAGACATTTTCTATTTATATCAACTGCAATGGTTCACTAATCCACTCCTTCCACTTATTCATGTATAGCTGGTTCTTTCCTTCACTTCTTTGGTTCATAATTTTTTTCCATGATTCCTTGGTTCCTAATATCTATTCTGGTCCATTTAGACATTTACATGATACCTCAAGTGATTTTCTATTCATTTACTAACCTCATTCTTCTTTCAATCCATCAATTCCTTATAATTCATATCAACAGAATAACCATTACATTTATACCTCCAGTTGATTCATTCTACCATATCTTCTATTTTAGTTATCTCAGCGACTATTAGTACTCAACCTATCTGCTTACCATCCACTCATGGTTAAGCTAGGGCAGCGGATGGAGGGACGAACACCTCCGTCTCAGTCACAACTCCCCCTGTGATGAGTTCCGCTGGTGTGATGTCAAAGGCAGGGTTCCAGCAGCCGATACCTGGTGTAAAAAGACTTATATGTGTTCAAGGATATTTAACCTAACCTAACCTAACCTAACCTTAACCTTAACCTTAACCTTAACCTTAACCTTAACCTAACCTAACCTAACTCTGATACCTGGTGTGGGAGGACTCATAGATGTTTAAGGCTATTTAATGTAACATCGGTAACTTTCCTTTTCTCATTTAATTATTTGAGTATTAATATGATTTTGGATTTATTTTTTTACTCTAAATAGTGTTTGGAAATCTGTTTTATTTTAGGGAATAATCTATTTATTTATTTTATTTATTTATTTTTTTTGGTGCATCCTCATCTCACCCGGCACTCACCTGGGGCAGCTATTCTGGTGCCGGCCACATCTGTCATCTCCCTATGGGGCCGCTCCTCTATAGGGATGTCTGCCCCCCCACCCAAGGTCCTGTCTATGGAGGTGGAGGGGGAACACACGAAGAAAGGGACCATGTGATGCTTAGCTACCACTGCAAGCTGGAGGAAAAAGGAGGAGAAGGAGGATGAGGAGGAGGAGGAGGAGAAGGAGAAGGAAGAGGAGGAGGAGGAGGAGGAGGAGGAGGAGGAGGAGGAGGAGGAGGAGGAGGAGGAGGAGGAGGAGGAGGAGGAGGAGGAGAATGAGAATGAGAATGAAAATGAGAAGAGAAGAAGGAGAAGGAGAATGAGGATATACAAATGATGGATAAAATTCACATCTATATAAAAAAAATGATAGACTTAATTATTGCAATATAGCAGAAAAAAAGAAAAAAAATTTGCTTGAACTATGTATACTACCAAAAAAAAGAAAATAATGATCATAAAAGAAATTATAAATGATATGGCTACGGAAAACAAAATCCACATCTATAAAAAAAAAAAAAAAAATTAAATAAATAAAATGTCCACCATAGCATATAAACATTACCAACACTGTCTACATCCACATCATCCACACCTCACTGCACACACACACACACACACCTGGTACGTTCCAATCTTATTAGCAGTGTCCCAGTTAGCCGCCACCCTATCTGCTCCCACCAGCACCGCATCCACGCCCTTCTCCCTCATGAGTGCTGCCGCCGCGCTGTCACATATAAGGGTGCCGGGAAGACCTTCAGACACCAACTCATAGGCGGTGAGACGAGCTCCTTGGTTATAAGGCCGAGTCTCTGTACAGTAAACTCGCTCTGAGGGAAAAATATCTGTTATTCTATTTTGTTTATATGTTAATTTTACTTCTCTTGATATGTTTTGTGAATCTGCAATGTTGTATGAGACTTGGTGCTCAATAATAATAATAATAATAAACAGTTTATTTCACAGTAAGTTGTCTTATCACACTCACACAAGACGAAACAGATAATAATAGCAATTAGGAAACCGGCAATTAACTGGGCTTTTTTCACATCTTTTTTATACCCTCAGCTGGTTCTCTAATAGGATAAAAAAAAAATATGTCACCGCAATATAAACTCACCAAGACGACCCGCTTCCTGCAGTGCCCTCACCACCCCCAGAGCAGTGCCGTACCCTGCAGTGGCCAGTGATCCCGTGTTGCAGTGTGTGAGGATCCGAGCCTTACCGTCACCCTTGATGTGGCTCAGTACTGCCGCTGAACCAAGGCTGCCAATCTTACGGTTGGTCCTTACGTCCTCCTCTAGAAGCTCCTCACACCAACGAATAACTCTAAGTAAAATAATACATATCTGATTAGTACCTCTGTGTTCTCCTATTCCTTGTACACTTTTATCTATGCATTGAAAGTCAAAGTCGGATGAGTGAATGGCGCTAGTATAAAAAATAAAGTTAAGATTAAGGTACCAGGTAATAGGAAAAAGGTCACGATTAAGATGAGAAAAAAGTAATGATAATACATGTACTCACGCCTCAACAATCTGCTTTCCATCCTTCCCCTCCTCCTTCAAAGTCTCCGTGAAAGCTGTTAACTCCTTGGCTGCTGTCTCCATGTTAACAGCTGTCGGTCTAGCGGTGACGAGGTGCTGCAGTTTTTCCGACACCACAGATAACACTTCCAAGCTGCTACTGTATGTGCCGCAAGATAGTTCCGCAGCGAGGCTTAGACACCCAACGATGGCTATGGCTGGAGCCCCTCGAACCTGTGGGGAAGAGAGGAAAATAATCATTAGTGAAAAGTGATGAGACATAATTGTAGTGAATATAAGTAAAATTATGGTTTCCTCTTTATACAAAACATATCTATTTATATAAGATAGTTGTATTTCCTTTCAATGATCTTATGTATTGTGTGTTAATTAATACACAAGGAATATCAGACAGAGAGGAGGGATGGTAGGAGGAGGAAGGTGTGTGTATGAGTGTAATGTATAGACAGGAATAAATGGTGTGAAAATATATTAGATTACATTTATACCCAGATACTGATAATATTATTTCATAGAAAAATATATTCACATTTATACCCACGTACTGATAATATTAAGTCATAGAAAAATATATTCAGTCACCTGCATTTTGTTGATGACTGTCCATCCATCATCCACGCCAGTCACATCAATATACTCATTCTTGGCGGGCAGCAGGAGTTGGTCAAGGATTCTAAGCTTCCTCTCTCTCCACTGGATTGCCTCAAGAAGCATAGTGTTCAAATATAAAATAAGACACTCCTGGTTTCTGACTTATTCTCGTGATCTGTAAATGTGGAAATGATTAATTGAAACAAAATTAGTACAACCAAATTGACCAATTCATAAGATGGCTGAATATGCAATACGATAGTTAATTAAAGTCTCAGTGTGTGGGAGGCAAAATAAAGAAAAATAAACGAAAAACTGACTAATTGATAAGAAGGCTGAATATGCGATAAGATACTTCATTAAAAAGTCTCTAAAATTAGCCTCTCACTCCACTAGGACAAAATTAAAAGTAGGAGCAGTAATCTTATTCTAACTACCTGCTGTGTGCCAGACGTGGGGGTCGCAGAATATAAGGAAATAAGATAAAGTTGTTGTTTGGGGGAACGAGGATCCTTGGGGTGGTATGTGCCCTGGTGGAGTCCTGTGAGGGTATCACAGGCGGAAAAGCTGTCCAGTCTTCTTTATTAAGGCACAGGTGAGGCGGATGACGGCTGGTTACGGAGAGGGAGAATGTTTGCGTGTGCGAGTGGAAGAGTGGACAGTGGCACGCACAAGTCTAAATAGCGCTACATATAGCAAGCATTCGGTTTGGATAACATGAAATTTAATCACTAAAAGTTTTAAAAAGAGTAAAAATAACGATGAAAGATAACTGAGTATTTTTATGATTCCTGGTTAAGACTAGAATTAAAAAATACATATATGAGGATATGTTTTTATCGTCAATGCAACGCTCCGTTCAAAGGGCCCATATAAACAAAAAACTTGGATGCACTCAATTTAAATGAAATTATGGACTCTACTGCTACCTTCAGTTTTAAAAGTTTTACAAAACCCCGTAGGAAAAAAAGATAGAACAAAACCCTCCAGGACAGAACCTCTTTTTATTTTTTTCTCGATAGGTTAGGTTAGGTTAGGTGGTAAAGATTCGTTTCCTTAACCACTATAATTACACGTCGTTATCACAACTTTATGGAACACCTCTTGCTTTCTAGGCCTATTTCTTTATTAAATCTACATTTTCCTGGTTTGAATCCGTTATTTTTTGTTCTATCCTGACTACTGATCGTAAGAACTTTTCCTACATCCCCCTTATTAAAATCCTTCTAACACTTAAATACTAGGTTGTTTTAGTGGTTATTTAAATTTTAATGGATGGTTATTATTGTAAAAGAAATATTAATCCTTATTTTGTGAAGAGTTGTATATATAATGTTGTATTAAGGTATGAATTATTTCTTTACTTCAGTCTATCCTTGAAAAATTCAAAGTAGAACCCAGTCTGAAAAAGTTGTAATAATATCGTAATTATCACCATTATTACAGTAATAGGAAACAACTTAGTGTATAAAAAACAAAGCTGATTTAAATTGTGAATAAGCAAAGTGGTGTAAAGTATGTAGTTCTGTGGCAATATGATCATGAATGATGAACAATTGAAACATATGCAAAATGTATTATGTTTGTGTGCAGATACTGCAGCATCAGGCACCATGGAGGCAGAAGTGAGTCACTGGGTATGACAAGACAAATACTGTGGGAAAACTGTAAAAATGAGACCAGATACGTTGGTACTGAAATGCGAGCAGAACAGCTATTAACAAAAGGTGATTTGATGGAGATTAAAGGTAGGTGGTTTATTGGAAAGGGTGAATCATGGGTGAAGTGTAAAGTGTGAAGGATGTAAAAAGACGATGGTTTATGTCATGGTTATATCTATTAAATAAAATTATACTGAAGGGCCAGCACGATGAGAATTCCACCAAAATGTTTAGCAAATTAAAAAGTTCTTAATACAGTATTTGTATATTTGAAAATAATGCCCTTATAATATCTAAAGTACAACATATATTAAAAAAAAAGTAGCTCCCTTTCCTCCAATAATTATAGTTTAACTACTATGAGCAATTTCACTTGTGGGCAAGATTACTTCACAGCAGTAAACAGTAATTCCTACAATCAAGTATCAGAGGATATTATTGTCCAATCACTGTCATATAACTTCGATCATGGTACATAATATGTGTAAAAAAAAGAGAACAAAATGGGTAAATTACAGCCACCCATTCCACGCATTACTATTTATGTCTATGGGCTTATAATTTAAGTTTACATATCTGCATACAATCTAAACAAAATACTCTGTTACATGTCACAGTGCATTTACAGTTTTGTACCCTAAGTTATTCAACTATTATAATTAAGTCACATAAAAAAATTATATATATATATATATATATATATATATATATATATATATATATATATATATATATATATATATATATATATATAGTATATATATATATATATATATATATATATATATATACTATATATATATATATATATATATATATATATATATATATATATATATAGTATATATATATATATATATATATATATATATACTATATATATATATATATATATATATATATTATATATATATATATATATATATATATATATATACTATATATATATATATATATATATATATATATATATATATATATATATATATATATATATATATAATATATTACACACACACAACCACATGGGGTCAAGACGTGTGTACTGGCCCTCCTCAGAGCAGCCATGGTCAGTTGTTGACTGAACCCCCAAAATTACCCTACCCTTTCCCTCTGCGAGAAATGGAATTATACAGAATTAAGGACAGTGAACTTAGAATGAACACACAATACAGTATTGAAAATTAAAGAAACGTGAAAATGCAAGAAGCGCAAACAAAGACCAATAGTGAAATAGAGTGAATGAACGAGACTTGACTTGACTGACTGTGCACATTTTTTATATTTAAAATTTTTTTTATCCTTTACCCGTGGTGCCGGTGGGCTTAATGTAGCAAATAATGCTGGTGCAGGGCAAAGTTGAGCACCCTCACAGACCTTTACCTCCCACCTCATAAAACTTAAAAACGTTCCATAGAGCTTTCTTATCAACTCTATCATATGCCTTCTTTAGGTCTATAAAGGCTGCATGCAATAAGCGATTCAGTAATCATACAACAAAAGAGTGCTATCTTTCTCTCCTCTCGCTCACAATGAGTAGCCGCTGTGACTAAGGATTAAACAATGACCCTCATGACTTCTGAGCTACCCAATCCCTCTACATTTTGGGAATGAAATTTCAATCAAACAAGATATCATCAAATAGATGTTATTAAGAAAAGTAATGAAGAAAACTCAAAATATTACGAAAAAGGCCTCCTAGCCTCCTGGCTAGTACAGTGGTAGCCCGCTGGCCTTGCACTCGCTTGGTTGGCAGATCGAGTCCCCGCCCGAGCCCGTGATGCTTAAGCTGTTTACTGGGGAGGAACTGCCGTGCTCGGGCACCACAGTGGGGGGTTGGGCTTGCCTGGCTGACGTTCTGGAGAGCATCTTCATAGGTGGATATCAGAACTGAATCAAGCAACTTTAACTTTAACTTTAACTTTAAGAATAGTACAACAAACAACATACCCTTTTCTATGCCTTTGGGAGGTCATAGGGTAGGTAAATTGTTCACTAAGATTTAACTCTAGATAACAGTCCATGACAGAATATGGGTATAATTATTGTACTGAAGGTGTCAAAACTACTGGTTGATGTTACTGTTACGGTTTAGTTGTTTCAAGAAGATCCAGTACATGTGATGAACTTAATTACTCCTGCTGCTGCTACTGCTGCTGCTGCTGCTGCTGCTACTGCTCTTGCTGGAGTCAGAGCGGTGCCGTCTCCTGTCTCGAGTTCTTTCCCTGCTTCGTGACCTTCTGTCCCGGGATCTGTCTCTTCGTTCCCTTGATCTGTCCCTCCTGCCTCCTCTATCTCTAGATCTGTCTCTCCTATCCTTAGAACGGTCTCTTCTGTCCCTGGATCGGTTTCTCCTTTCCTTTGATCTGTTCCTGTGCCTTTCTCGAGACCTGTTGCTGCGAGTGTCCTGAGAATGGGTGGGTCTGTCCCTCGACTGCCTTTGTCTGTCCCTGGTTCTGTCTTTATGCTTTTCATTGTGATCCTTATTCTTGTGGTCTGGGGAATGTTCTTTTTCAGTTTTAATAATATTTTCTTTCTTATTTTCTGCCTCTTTTTCCTGTTCCTCACTTTGCACGTTCTGAGCTCCCTTAACCTCATCCTTGCCTTCTTGTGGTGGTGGTGGCTTGTGGCCAGCCTTGTTGATTTCACTTACTTTTCCATTTATAGTTTTCTTGCCTTCATCTTCCTCTTCCTCTTCTTCTTCATTATCCATGGCTTCATAATCAAGAGCAGTTTCATCAAGGTCATCATGTTTTTCTTTCTTCCTACCATCATGCTGCTTGGGTTTTGAATCATCTTGATCCTTCTTTACATCTGAAAAATAAATAAGAAATATTGCAAGTTTGTACACATTTTCTTAAAACAAAATCAAAACTCTTCCTGGAAACCTGTGCTTCTTGCAAAACCAGGAGGAAAGACAAGATAATCTTGGGTATATGAATATACAGTGTGAAGCGGCTGGGGTCAACCACTGGCACTGCGGCCTGGCTGTAGAAGAATCTGGGTGACATTTATATATATATATATATATATATATATATATATATATATATATATATATATATATATATAAAATAACTATTTCACCAAAAAAATCATATAAAACATGTGCATGCATGTGTATGGGTATAAAAATGCACATACTGTATCTATATGAATGCATACAGGCACAAGAATATATCAGAAAAATGTTCTGAAAAAATCAATAACTTAGCTTACTATTGAGCTATTAAGAATTTTCAGTCATTAACATAAATGAATTAATAGACACTCACCATTCTTCTCTGAGTTATTTCTTTGTCTATGCATCCTTCTTCCCCTGCAAAAGGAAAACAGAACATTATAAATATAATGTAACATTATATAAAATAATGTAAGAAAATATTGCATGTAGAATATATACTGATCAAAGTGTTATGCAAATAATGACTGCTCTTGTAGAAAGAAACAATGAATTGGGAATAACATATGATAATATGTAAGAGTTCACTGGTATCATTGTCATTACTTGAAAGTATCAATGCTCCTTCAGGTTTCAAAATTCAATATAGGTGACCTACATCCAACTGCATACAAAGTACTCACATATCATTTGCACCAAATTCAGGCCTTTCCCGCTGATTCTGTAACTTCTTCCTCAGATCATGGTGGCCAAATCCTCCCTCTTCTCTGGCTGCCTTCCAGTCCATATTTCTGCCTTCCCTGGAGTCTTCTTCAGCTCTAGTCTTCTCCTGAGCCTCCCGCCAGTCATGCTCTCCTCCACGTTGTCTATCACGGCCATTCCGCCAACCTTGGGGAGCCCTTCCATCTCTGAAGTCTCTCCTCATTCTGTCCCTGGAGTCTCGCCAGTCCCCCTTGATACCCTGGTCTCTATCCGTTTGACCTCCATACTTGGAGGTTTCGTTGGGCTTGCCTCCATTTTCCTCGTTTTCCTTGTGGCGCTGCTCTCGTTTACGTCGTCGTTCCTCAATCTCCTGGTCTCTCTCCTCCTGTCTTGTCTGCCGCTCTTGTTCTCTTTTCATCTTTTCTTCATTCATTTTCTTTAGAAAAAAGTGTAGACTTAATAAATTATCATACTATAGATACATCACTGATTTACCAGCTTTCTTGGTTCCAAAACATTGCCGGGTTAACCATTTTGCCACACCAGCTGAACCTCTGACCAAATTCTTGGATTGATATGGAACGTTGTTCATGTCTTGACACCATTACTGACACTTGTATCCCTCTTAGAAGTCATAGGTAGAGTTAAATGTGAGAAATAAGCTAATAATCTCATACAGCTGAGGGATCACCACCAAGCTGTGTTGTGTAAACAATTCAGGTGAGTGTGCGCTACATACAATGGCATCTGTATCTGTCTAGTAAACTCCCCAAATACCCAGTCTTAAGATGGGGTTATATTCTATTACAAGGTGAAAATAACTCAAGTCAAAAACGTATTTACAAACCATATTTGATGGCTTATAAGGCAACATCATATCGTTTCCACCAACAGTGGTATTATAGCTAAGCCATTTGCTTAGAAATAAAGTTTTAGATGAATAAATACATGTCATAGTACAAAAATAAGTAAATTTACAAAAAATTAAATAAAAATACTCCTTTTATGAGTGTAGCAGAGAATGTATTTGAAATGATGTGGTTTGGTGCATGGCGCTGATTGGGCGAAGCATCACTGCCTGTATCATATAGTTTATAAACAAAACAGTGTTAGTGGTGTGTAACATTAACCTTCAGATTTTATCTATTGTCCCAACAAATACACGGACATGTGTAGTTCTTCTCAAAGCATATTGACAACATCAGACATATTGAATAAGTTATTGTATAGAAAGTATTTACAAGGTAAGTAGTTATCTGTTATTGGTTACATGAGTTAAACCCCAAGGCAATTAAACACCTTGACTTAGACGATGCTCATAGACTTTCATGGGAATAAACAAACTTCAAATGTGATAGTGCAGACACAAAATAATTACAATCCTTAATTCCTATGGTTTCTACTGAATATGTATCACTTTTGCATAACATTGTAAAGTTGAAAAATAGTTAGGTTAGGGTTTGTCTGTAGTTTGGCAGTTACGGGAATTTCATCTTTCCATTTGGTAGTTTTGCCTGGACTGAAGGAGGTGCTATACCATTAGTTGCTGGAAAATCAGTGATATATCTGTACTTAACAATGTGAGTGTTACATTTGTTACACATAGAAAACAAGCAACATTCAGCAGCAAATTAGAAAAAAAGTTTCAAGCAGACAAACACACCATGCTGGAGAGTGAATGTCTGCTATGTGCTCTCATGAGAGAAAGAAATTACCTGAGCTGAAATTATCAGAATTTATTCATTTATTTATTTATTTTTGTGTGTGGTGTGTGTGTGTGTGTGTGTGTGTGTGTGTGTGTGTGTGTGTGTGTGTAAAAAAGTAAAGCAATAACAGAATTTCATGTGTGGAGAAGGGTGAAGAATTTAGGAGTGAGGACATCAAAGACTAGGTATATTCCCTTTTTGAGGTGATGAAGGAGTTACAATGAGAACACAAAAGAATGAGAAGAGAAAAAAATTAAGTATACCAGAGGGGTGATTGAGGCAAGGCAAATAGAGGCACTACTGGTTAGTCAACAATGATATGAACTATGCTCTTTACCTGAAGTTGGTCATAAGAAATGGTCCGCCTTTGTGCCTGCCTCCAGTGTGGTGGGGTTCGGCTGCGTGAACGGCTACGGGACCGAGATGGAGTGCGGTATCGCTAAACACAATTAAAGACAACAGATGAGGCAATCTTGTGGATGCAACATAGATGAGAAGTCAATTGTTATAAAGAACATGGTGATAGATATATATGGTGCTGCCTCAACATTAATCTCACTACAGTCAATGTGTTAATGAAAAGAACATGAGAAATCACCTACACTATGTTGCTATTAATAATAATAAAATAAATAAATAAATAAAATAAACAGATCAATCTATCTATATATCAGGCTGTTATCCTCCTAAAGGGGGTAGCCAAGACAAGGCATGCCAGGGTTCAGGGAGACATTACTCTCCCCTCCCCCTCTGTGCCTTATCTTTTCATAGGAGAATATACAGAGGAAGGGCTTCCCAGACCACTCGCTCTATCCCATTTGTTGCCTCTTACGAACCCAGAGGGAACGAGGTGTCAAAGACTATAGAATAGAATAGGATAAAATCTGAGAATGAAATGGAATCAGGATAATGAAATCTTACCAAGGATCCTCTCCCTTTGACCTTGCGGCCACTCTTGGTGTAGGCTCGTACTGTGGAGCGGGTCCGCTCCCTGCCTCTATCAGCCCGGCCTTCTTCATCATTATTTTCTGGTCCAGCACGATACAGAAACCGATTCTTGGGGACATCTGGGATCTCATCTGGATTAATAATTGATAGAGAAACCAACGGATGACTTCTCATCTTGCCTGTGTCCCCACCGGCCTCGGAGCCATCGTCCTTCACTTCACCTTCTTCACCAGAGCTGATGAAGTCCATTGACAAAGCAAATACACAGTAGAAAGTACTGAATCATATCATCATTATTGGTGCCTTAGTAATCTGTAATGCACAGGATCCAAGTATATAATATGTACAGGTTTCTTGAAAGATTGGGATAATGTGTCCCACTCATCTTTTTTTTCCTTCATTTTCTCAAAAGAGCCAAAAGTATAACTGAATGTTTGCAACCAACTAACTACTTATTTTGACTCAAGTAAGAACTCCACAAAGAGAGAGAGAGAGAGAGAGAGAGAGAGAGAGAGAGAGAGAGAGAGAGAGAGAGAGAGAGAGAGAGAGAGAGAGAGAGAGAGAGAGAGAGAGAGAGAGAGAGAAATATTCCCTGAATTTCTTGAATCCTTACGTCCCTGTCATCATATTTTACAAGAGACATTCTTCTTGCTCATAGAGCATCTACCTCACTCATGTAGATCCTTCTTCTCATTCTCTCTCACCTTTGGATGCTACACTTAACCATCTGTACCACTCCACAATTTGTTTTTCCACTATTCCATCCATTCTGTTCATATTACAAGTATACCTCTTAGATCTTTCTATCTATATATCAGGCTGTTATCCTCCTAAAGGGGGTAGCCAAGACAAGGCATGCCAGGGTTCAGGGAGACATTACTCTCCCCTCCCCCTCTGTGCCTTGTTTTTGCATAGGAGAATATACAGAGGAAGGGCTTCCCAGACCACTCGCTCCGTCCCTTTTGTCACTTTTTTATGAACCAAAGGGATTACGGTGATACAATTATTGTAGCCCCCAGCATAGAGCTAACCAGATTCAAACCAACAATATTATACACATATAAATATAAACTTTTCCATTTTATTCTGCTCATATGCATGAGTAACCAACCTTTCATTTTTCTTGTATTTCTGCTTCTTTTCTTTCTTCTTCTTCCTTCTTTTCTTTTTCTTATCCACATCAGAATCTGATTCTGATGATGACACAGTGTCCTTCTTCTTTTTGCGCTTTTTCTCTGGAAAACCATACATCCTCATTTTTGGTATATATTTCATAAAGCTAGGTTATTTTTTTTTATCTCATCACTTTTCATTATCTGAGTTTAAAGCAAATTCCACCTCTCCAACTTGAATTGTGTTAATTTTCTTGCAAGTTTCATGTACGTAAGTCAATTTTGCACTGGCAGACATTTTGTTTTAAGAAAATAACACATCATTCAATATAGAAAAACACCCAAAATCTATCTACATAACTGACACTTGTTTTTTTAATCTCCCTCATGTGTGACCATGTTAAGATGACTCACCTTTAGATGGTTTGGTCACTGAAGGGAGAATGAGAAGATAAAATGATGAGGATATACAATAGTGGAGTAGATGCTATGGGTGTAAGAGGAAGGCCTCCTATAAAATGGAAGGATAGTGCTGGAAGGGATGAGAGAGGGAGAGTACAAGAGTACAGAACATATGGACAAACCTTCTTGAGAGAGTTACAAGGGATAGGTACCAGAATAGATAAGATACAATGTGAATTTGACTGACTAGAAGTATTGACATTTTTGGGGGGGTATTTACAGTGATTTCAGAAACAAAGACTTTTTCAAATTGATTGTATTGTTTTTTTTTATTTATTTTTTTTAGGGTAGATTAATCACTATGAATGTAAAGGAAGAATGGGTTACTGATGAAAAGGATGAAATACAAAGGCTATTTCTTATTTGTTATATATGTTTCCACTTTCCTTACCTTTTGTTTTGATGGTACGCTGCAACACTAGTTCACCACAGTTGGAAATCACTGCCGGCTGTAGGGGGCGACTGCGATTATCGACGGGAAGGTTCTCAATGGTCACCACTACCTCCTGGCCGCTGACCACACGCCCAAACACCACGTGTTTCCTGCAAAATCAAGTCCTCACATTAAACCCTTCTCATGTCCAATCTCACATTAATCTTAACTTAGTTCTGCTTACTATACAGGGAAATGCTTACTAAATCATCTGAACTGTCTTGGAGCCAAACACACTTATGTGAACTATGGACATTTTTTAAATCAAACATTGTTAAACTAATTTCAAGTAACACCACACAGCTGGCCAACATAAATTTTTTTTCTCTGTTTACTGTATCTTAGGGGTGCAGCAAAGAATAGTGATGACACTTAGAGTAGCAGCAAATTATTCAAGTCACATTTTACTGAAAACTCACACATTCCTTACCCATCAAGGTGCGTCGCTGGCTGGGTTGTTCTACAGGAAGGACAAAACGATCATTACGGTAGAATAACGAAGTATGAATGTCTGACACAGTGATAAAGGCACGGGGCGGATGTCACCCAGCACCCGGCGGCCGTGGTCTTGCTAGCTGAGTGTGGGGAGAACAATGAGTTACTGGCTGGGAGTGTTGGGAGAGTTCAACCAACTAGATGAACCAAAATGATCCTAACCAACATTTTTCTTTACGAGATTCAATGCTTAAAGATTCCCTCATCAGATGGTTGCATAGGGACATTGATGTGTTGGGCTCTTTAATTAAAAGCTAAGGCCACCTAGACAGTAAAAAGCAATAATGTAGGAATTCTTCATTCATATGGGTGCCTTTACTCTAAAAGTCAATATTCATACTCTGGATTTAAGAAGCACTTTCTTCAATGTTAAGAATACAGTGGTCTCGCAAGTTCCATGTTTGGAAAACTGTTGAATCATGGAACTTAAATATGTTTACACGTCCATCTTTATTATAGCAATCAAGACAAAGTCGCACTTTTATTGCTTTTCTATGCCCTTCAATGATTTTAACCACAAATCAGTTTGATACATTGCATTATAGTTAAGGACATTTTTGAAACACACACAGCCACCCATGGCATCCAGTGTATACACTGTTCATCAGTGGTGAAACCATAAAAAATAACTGAGTGAGCCGTTGCCTTTTCCAAGAACCAGCATGCCGTGCTGTTAATAATATAATGAATATGGACATACCATCACCATCCCCATGTATACAGCCATAGGACATGTAGTTACTGACCGAATCATTCCTAATAGGAAATTTAGCGTTATTCATATGCAATTTTCCTTCGTATTTAGGTAATATTTCATAGAATCATCTGTAATGGAAATATTACAATCTAATCAGTGATGTAGGGGCTGCTATTTTTGAATGAACAAAAGTGATAATATGAAATTCATAAAAAATGGATGGAGATGTCAAGAAAGGAGATATTTTGTGCTCACTGCAGAAGTGGTGAATTACATTTTGAGTGGCGCTTGCAAAACTATTGTATACAGCTTCAATTTCTTCATACTAATTCATCTCATTAAATTTTTGTCTCTATTAGTTAGTTTGCACGAACTATAATTCAACTTTTAATTAGAAACAAAAAATTTCAATCAATTAATCAGGCCAAATTCTTCCAAGCTTTATCAATTCCAATTACTTTGCAAATAAAAAATTTAAATATTTTAGTTTCTTACTTAACCAACTTACAAAATATACTACAGGGAATCAGTATAAACATTTTACCATTTACTGTTTTCATACAGCCTGGGAGTAATGAAGCCACACTGAGGCAGCTAACCAACAATCTGAACATTTGGGTGAACAAAACATTGCAAAAGCTAAATTTCAAATGTTAATTAATGTAAGTAGAGAAGTGTGCGTGCCTTGCCTTGGCTACCCTCCTTTGGGGGGATAACAGCCTGGTTTATAGATAGATAAATAGATAGATAGATAGAAAAATTTCTGAAATGAAAACAAGTAAAATATTTTTTGTTATAGACAAACAAAATTTTATGTATTAAGTAACAAACAAAAACAATGATGATCATGTTATAATGCAAAAGGTAATACATATATATTTAGGTTAGGTAAGGTAATATATATGTGCATTACATTCTCACAACTACTTCAAGCTGAAAGATAGTTTAGAAGAAGAAATATTAAATTTGAAACAACACGAACACAAAGTATTTTGAAGAGATAAAAATAGATACTGGTGACATCACTCTGAAAATGTCACAAAGCTTTCGCCCCAAAATGAAACACATCCATTAGCAGTCTTAAATTGATGAACGTATATACGCTGCAAAACTTGATACTCAAAAGGCAATACAAATTCAACTGTTGCCCATTATACTCACATGAAGAACTGTGAGCCATTGGTGTTTTGTCCCTTGTTGGCCATTGACAGCAAGAATGGTTCCTCATGGTGAAGGTCAAAACTTTCATCTGGAAGGTGATGTGAAAAACAGCAGCATTATTGGACCAATTGGACGGTTTGTCTTAAGGCATAAGGATAATGAGAAAACATGAGACAAATGCAGCTTACTGCAGCTAATTTTTTTCTTATTGAGAGTAGTAATAAATCAACAATGAGAAGAAATACACTAGACAAAGCACCAACATCTACATTGAAATTCATATATATGAACATAATCATAAAGTAATATACCAGTGAATATATACATTATATACTATTGAAAGAAATGTAATAGTTTAACCCACAAGCCACTTTGCCTTTATTCTGAAAATATTTACCAACACTTACCTTCAAACTGTCCCCCATAGATGGACTCTCCACCTGTCCCATTGCCTGCTGAGAAATCTCCTGCCTGGATCATGAAGTCCTTTATCACTCTATGGAACTTCACCCCACGGTAGTGCAGGGCCTTAGCTGTGTTGGTTCCATCTCCCATTTCCCCTTTAAAGGTAAAAATATTAATAACAGTAATAGTATTGCATAGACAACAGTACCAAGAAAAAAAAGTTAATGCTTTTTACATTCCATCATGCTGTATTGAGGGCAAAAAAGAGACAAGAGGAAACTGATAAACTGAGTGTAAATAAAATAAAGTAAAGATTGATGATTGACTATTCAATGACTACAGCCACCACAGGGTAGCATTTGGCTCCTTTTAGAAAGATTTGACTGGAATATCAAGCTTGACAATGCTTCCAAAACTCACCAGTGCATAATGCCCTGAAGTTCTCGCATGTTTTAGGGCAGACATCACTGAACAGTTCAAAGACAACGCGGCCAGAAGGAATGCCATCAATTTCTACATCAAAGAAACATCGAATTCGGTGTCCCATCTTCACCTCACCTAAACAAAAAGAAATGGTTATAAAATAATATTAGTAATGGCCTAATAAATATAAGAGAAAAAAAAGATTAATAATTTCATATAAACTACCATTTGTTCAGGAGAAATGAGCTGTGCAGGATGAATATATATGGCTAGTTGATTATACAACTATATATAAGAGACTGAAGAGAGACCTAACATATTTTGAAGTAATTAGAATTGGACACACTAAACAGTCTTTACCTAATCTGACAATATAATCTACTGTTCAGATAATTTCATAAAATGTTACTTATTACTTCAACATCCACATTCAAGCTGGCCATATATATGTAGAAGAGGCCACAAACAAGATACTGATTCAGTTCTGTGCGACCCCCCCCAGGCACTTACTTTTCGGTATTATTTTACATCTTCACCAGAATGCTCTAGAGAATTCAGGGTTGTATTTTAGCTTACCTGATGCATTTTGGGAAGGTTTTCTTAATTACATGTCTGTTGCAAATTCTTAGTTTATGAGATATTCAATGTTTTCTGCGAGACCTTCTCGATAACAGCATCTCACGGATCACCAAAATATTCACATAGGTGATGAATTACGTAATGTAAAACACGTTTGTGGTGGGTTTTATTTGGGGGACGGCTTTAGTTTGTCCACAGAGGCTCTTTAAAAATCTGGTAGGTGCCTCAAATTCTAAGTCCACACAGATTAAGTGACAAAAAAATTGCTTGCTTGGTCCACCCCACCCTAAAACCCCACTTTCCCACCAGCTAACCTAACCTAACCTAACCCAACCTATTTAGAATTTTGAAGTCTTTGGGGAAAAAATTGGTAAATCTTACTAATAGCATCTAACGGAACACACACAGTTGTACCACCTGCCCAGACGCAAAGGTGTCTGGTGGAAAGATTTTCGAGGCACCTAATTTCAAAGACGCTTAGCGGCGTTAATATAAATTTTCCCCGTGGTATGTATATAGTAAAAAATGTCCTAAATAATGATATCTAATCATCAATAAGTCCAGAACTAAATTTAACCTAACGGTAGGTCTCCGCCACCCCTCTACCTCAACGGTCATTTATTGAAAAAATATTAATGTCTCGGGAAGGAGTAATTTCCAACGAAAAAGTACAGAAGGCACCTCGTATAACAATGGGTTCATACCAAAAAAAAAACCCTATTGATTTGCAAGTGAAATAAAATGCAAAATAATCAAATCTTATCGGAAAAAGTTTGGTCTTTGAAATCATTGATAGCCCACTAGTACAAATTTCTCAAGTACTGTTAATACTGGCTTGTCTAGCGTCCTAGCAGCAAATCTGGGGCAGCAAGGCGTGAAGCTGTGGTACAAGGGATGAGTACATACCATTAAATACTATCAAAACACACTGTGGAGGGAGTAAACCGGTTGATTAGGCGAGAATAATGATACGGCATGAAAATACAATACAATGATGCCATACAGTTATCACCTCCTTGAAGGCATACACACGTACCAATGCACACCTGGTGGTATTAATATATAGGTGTAGGATATATAGATGACTTCCTCTTCGATAAATATGAAGGTAGATCAGTAAGTGTAGTTATATGAAGGGAAATATAAAGTGTTTCTTCCCCTCACATGGATCCTCACACTACGTCACAAAGCGTCTATATAATTATGGTTTTAAATAATGGTCTATATTTACGTCTAATACCTCATTTTGATTAAGCAAAATTATTTATGTCATATATCGTAAATTATGTTATAACAATCCGTATATATGTATATATCATCCATCCAATGAAAGGTTTGATGTGGGGCTTAAAAAAATATATATACATATCACTGATTTTTTTTCCTTTCCAGAAATATTGATAAAATAATGAAGTGGAATTGGCTATTAAAAGTATGATACTCTCTCTCTCTCTATATATATATATATACATATATATGTATATTGGTTAACTAATACACACGCATCAAGACCGTCAGTTGTTAAAAAGACAATGGAGGTCACAACAAGAATACGATAGAGTTGAAGAATAAAAACATACGCCGAGGCTTCACTTGCGCCTTCCTCAGGAAGACCAGTCAGCTACTGTGATCACCTCGCAGGACACCACCAGGACGAGTAGGGTCTAATAGACCGTCACTCCCTAAACACCAACAACAACAACAACAAAGAAGAATACAAATAGAATCTGATCCACTCACTCATTTGCAACCTGCACTTTTGGGCAGCCTGCACGGACCCATCAAATCCTCAAGAACAAGAAGAAGAAGAAGAATACAACTCCGACAGAACTAATGCATTTTCTGTCGTCTTGGCTATGTAAACCTTCATACAGACGTGATACAAGTAATGTCTGTCAAACACATTGAATACCTCAAGGTAGTTAGATCATTAGTATATTTTATGGAACTCATGGTATTATTTCTAAGTAATAGGACCTCTGATACAAAGTTTGGTATTTCTTTACAATTACTGCTCCACCTCTTTCTTTTTCTCTTTTTCCCTACATACTATACATAGTGTACTCAACACATCTGTGAAGGTTTCAGGCGGCGCTCCCCATTATTTACCTCGCAAAATGTCTTTGAAGTTATGTTAAATTAGGTTATGTTAAGTTATGGTTAGGTCAAGGTTGTTAGGTTAGGTTACGATTATGTTATGGTTAGGTTAAATTAGGTTAGGTTCGGCTGAGCTAGGTTCGGTTATATAAGATTTTTTACATTTTATTGCCTAAATCCAGAAAAAATTCTAAGATTGCGAACCCTAACTTTTGGCTGATAAAATGTGTCTTATATAACCGAACCTAACCTAACTTAACCTATCCATAACCTAACCTTAACCTAACCATAACTTAACATAACATAATCAACCTAACATAACATAACTTAACATAACTTCAAAGACGTTTTGCGAGGTAAATAATGGTGAGCGCCGCCTGAAACCTTCACAGATGTGTTGAGTACACTATGTATCGTATGTAGGGAAAGAGAGAAAAAAGAAAGAGGTGAAGCAGTAATTGTAAAGAAATACCTAAAGTTTAAAACTATCTAGTTGAATTGAAACAAAGTGAATATATTTGTAACCTCATTTAACGTATTATAGACTACCGTAACGTAGGCTATAATTATTTGGTCAGGTCAGTAAATATTTTGGTTTGGTTTTGCCTTTCCTTCCTGGATTACTGGATTCGTAGGTCATCTCCAACAAATATTACACCTGGTATTTTCTTTTGCAGGTTAAGGACTCCAAGCTGTTAGTGGTGGAGGTACGACCAGTAAAATGTCTGCTGGACACTCCCTCTGGCCCTACCTACACTGATAAGTGGATGCAACATTCACACTGGAAGGTGCAATGACATTCTATCACGTTACTTCATATTTGTAGTTCTGTTCCTGCATGTTACACGTAAAGGGAAGGACAGCACATTCACTTTTTTATGATGACACAATACATGCTTCCTGCCAGTGTTAGGATACCAAGAATACCTTGCCTGTTATTTGCATACCCTAAACAACCTTTAACCTGTCACTTCACAACATATCCATTCTTTCAGGCAATTATGATGAAATCTTATCCTTTTTATATTCACCGACAAAATTGTTCACATAATTTTATTTAGCTCTGCGTTTCATTTAGGAAATTTTACCCCACAGTATTAGAAAACTTTAAATATTTCACTTTTGATACAACCATTTCCCTTTCAGTCAAGGACACTGATGTTTTAGATAGAACTAAGACAGGTGATAGTCTTCAAAGCAGTTAGTGCAGAGTCCCACATCACATTTTGTGCATCTGTAGATGCATCTGGCCCTGCACCCCTTGCAAACGTTCCTTTTTTCTGTCTTGATGGTAAGGTGGCCAATATTATCCTATCTGATCTTATCCCTGTTTTGTAAAGGGTGAAAGGAAATGATCGTTGTCCCCATTTGGGATTCAACACGAGCATCTCCACGCATGACCTGATGAAATCCAGCCGGGAGATCTTTTCCCTGTCCTTCAGGCCCAGGATGCCACCAACTTTCCCGTACATGCGCTAGGCTTGCACTATCTGGATGTTCAAGAACCAATTGTATATACACCAATACCACTTTCTGTTTTGCGTGTGGATGGCATAGCATGAAACTAGGTTGTCAATGAGATCTACTCTGCCCATATGGTTGTTGTACACTCTCAGCATGTGAGGCTGGTCAACTTCGATCTTCTTCTATGTATACCTAAATCCAAAGAATAATTATACGTAAATAGCGTATACCTATGTATACCTAAATCCAAAGAATAATTATACGTAAATAGCGTTAGTGAGTAAACTTTTGGAAAATATTTGGAAATGATAAATAGATATCTTTCCCACAGGTTCAGCATCCACATAGTTGCTCGCAGCGTAGACAGGTCACGATAACTTTGTCCTTGTCAATGTGGGTAGACTTCATCTCACCTCTCTTCATCCTTGAAGCCTCCTGCTTGGATAGGACATCAATGTGGTAGAACCTGATCTGCCTCATTGTGCCCAGCACACCGACCTTCCTGTCATTCGCCTGGTTGTCCATCAGATCAAAGCTAGTGAACAGATTGTCAACCATGATCTTTGATCCTTCTGCCAGGTTGGCTTTCTGTACCATTCCATAGACAATGTCAGGTCCTTGTCCCAGCCCGTACTTGAACATCTGAGTCTTGGTTCCTCCATAGAGGGTGCAGGTTATGAGTTCACCATTCGTGGTCGCCAGGACCCAAACTTTGAAACCAAAACATGTTGGCTTGCCTTTCATGAACTGTTTGAGGAGGTGAGGGCCAAAATATCTTATCATTGACTCGTCCATGCTGACAAACTCTGTCCTCTTCACATACTTGGTCGCGTGTCATTTATGACCCAAAATCCTGGTTGTTTTGCTGGCCTGCGTATCTCTTAGTATCCTTGACAATCTTGTCAATGCAAGAATCAGGCAGAAACAGAATTAGGTAGTCGTAAGGAGTCATAATCACATCAGGGTCAATAAGAAGAGTTGTCTTTGTCCATTTTTCAACATGAAAAGGGGGGATTTTCTCTCCTAGATCATTCTTGGACTTAGACTGCATCCTCTCCCCATTCTTGATCCTGGGAAGCTTTCTCATATCCCCCTGGGTCATGATCTGGTCCTCATTTTCACTGGAGTCACTGGCTGCCACAGGACTGACTCATGGGCGTCGCTTAGGACTAGAATTGCCGGTAGAAAAGATGCACACGGGGCCACTGGAAGGTTCCTCCATGGGGTTGTCAGGGTCAATATCGTGTTCCACCTCTTTCAGTTTTTTCTCCTTTCTTCTAGTAGTATGAAATTTACGTAAATTGTTGTTGAAAATTCAAAATGAAATGTTTTTACGCAATTTACGTCGCTCTATTGATAAAAATACCATTTTATACCTGTTGCCTGGTCTACCTCCCACACGTACATATATGTACTCACCTATTTTCAAATGTAAATTTAGTCTACAAAAGCAAACAAAGATTACATTTTTTTGAATTATGTGACATTGATGCTCCTATACATTGACTTTTAGAAACAATAAAAAATAAAAGCATACGTTTCATAACTCTTATGATATGATCCAGTGTGGCGACTGTGTAATCCGTCCATCACTGCTGAATGCTGAAGTTATACTGACGTAGGAAGGGTTGTTACGCTCACTACAAGAACCCGATAATGCACTATATAAGTGGCGCTAGTGTTGCTCTACACTGTGAAAAAAGACTCTGGCATCTATTTCTCTCGTATACAATCCTAGACAGACTTAATATATCACTGGCAGTGTTTTCCACCCTTGCATATAGATATCCCATCATGGATACTCTAATATTAAGAAATTATTTGAACTTCTGTGTGTGACAGTAATGCAGTTGGCATGAGAATTGTGAATTATTGAAGATATGAAGGCTTATGGAGGATGATTGCAATGATTGATAATGATAACTAACTTGTTTTGTACAGGCACTTCATCATCTACTGACAGACATTGCGGACGAGTATGAGGAGCAGAAGGCCAACCAGCAAGTTAAATGCAACCAGCCAAAATGCAAAACTGGCGGAACACTACAAATAGGGTAGGTTGTAGGCAGAGTCCACAAGTCCTCATTTTGTCAGTCAGCTCACTGTTCTCAGTTGTTAAGTGTTTTATGCTTTACATTATAAAGTTTAGAACTACTCTTTTTAATAGTATTATCTATATCTAAATAATCAGTTAATATTCTTAAAGGGATTAGCCAAGACAAGATATTTAGGGTTCAGGGAGACATTACTCTACTCTCACCCTCTATACCTTGTCTATTGTAGGAAAGAGTACAGAGGAGGGACTTACCAGATCCCCTGCCCTGTCCTTTTTGGTCGTCTTTTATGACCCTCAAGGAATACAGTGGTAACTCCCACCACAGGGCTAGTAATATTATCTATTTATCTATATACCAGGCTGTTATCTTTCTAAAGGGGGAAGCCAAGACAAGGCACGCCAGGGTTCAGGGAAACATTACTCTCCCCTCCCACTTTGCCCCTTGTCTTTTCATAAAAGAATATACAGAGGAGGGTTTTCCCAGACTCCTCGCTCTCTCTCTTTTGTTGCCTTTTTACAAACCACTGAAATTATGGTGGTAGAATTCTTATAGCCCCCACCACAGGGTTAAAGTTTAAGTGGCAATTAGATGAAGTACAAGACGCCCTTACTTTTTGATGCCATGCTTAACAATATTTTGCACTTAACATATATGTCTTTTTATACTTCTTTTGATTAATGATCATTGAGTTTTGCAGTTATGATCGTTGGAATTGGGATCATAACTGAGGCGTCCGCTGTTTGTACAGGAATGTCGTGAGTGCCACCGTGGCCAACACATGCTCTGGAACTCTCTTCCTTTGTCTGTTTTTCCACCTGCCTATGACTTAAACTCTTTCAACACACCTCTCACACTAAACTGGACTTCCCCCCCATGTCTATATCTCTCCTACTGTCCTCTTTACAGGGTCTGGCGACAAGCGGGATTTTTTTTTTTACTTATTTTTGTTTTCCCTTAGCCAGTACCCTTTAAATTAAAAAAAAAAAAAAAAAAAAAAAAAAAAATTCATGGTCTGTTAAATGGAGGGTCGAGTGTACTTGTTGTAGGTATTGTTTTTCTTTTGGTTATAATAAGCTAAAACACATCGGAGATCTACTATGTGTGTCATGCTTCACAGGTACATGTTCCGAGAGCTTCCACCATGCTGGTGCTCACTTCACTTTCTAACTCCAAGGAGAGGCTACACCTGGACGGAAAGTGATGATTGTGACAGCGAAAAGTTGCAGGATAAAGGTATTCAATCTTTTTTGTTGATAACAAAGGTAATATTTTCAGTAACTCAACTTAGCTGATGGCTAAGACATAATATGAATTTTTCTTTCTGAAAAGTAGGAAACTATTCTTCTGTGATGATAGTGACTGAATTAGATAAATAGATAAAATTGAGGCAATTAGGCTTCACCACTTTCAGTTCAATAAGTACCAACTATGGAGCAATTTAAGATAATGGATGTTAAGAACAGCAGTAAGATGTACGAATGTATATGTGATGCAAGTGTTATGTTATAGGTGTGTATATTATTAATTTTGTTATTTTATTTAATTGTTTTAAAACTATCAATTTTGTCTTTTCTATTTTTTCTTGTATACCACCTCAAGTATTTGGGAAAGGGCAAAGGTTTTAAAGATTACTAATCCATGTATCTGACCTACTCTTTGTGATCAACATATTTCCAGTAAAATCCTTGTATATTTACATAATAACTATTGGAGATAGAAGTGTTCAGCAATAACCCTTAACCCCTAGATGCAAAATAGACATACACTGGAACCTTGCATTATGAGTTTAATTCGTTCCATGACCAAGCTTGTTTTACGATTTGCTCGTTTTGTAAATCAATTTTCCCCATTGAAATGAATTGAAATACAATTAATCCGTTCCAAGTCCTAAAAACCACCCCCCAAAATTTTTTTTGTTTTTTAAAACAAAAAACATAATACAGGGTAAAGATTCGTTTCCTTAACCACTCGATATCTTACGATATATCTTCGATATTACCTTTATAATGCACTGCAAATTCAACCTCAGAAACTTATTCAGATCACCTCAAACAATTATGCCGCTGAATTACAGAAAAGAATAATATTTTTTTTTTTTTAGGTTATGTTAGGTTTGGTTTGGTTTGGTTAGGTTAGGTTAGGTATCGTTACGTTTAGTTAGGTTTGGTTGGGTTAGTTTTGGTTAGGCTTATGCTATGTTAATTTAGAAGCTATCAAATGTTTTCAATGACTAAAAGTAAGGTGTTGTGTGAGGTGCAGACGCCATTTTCTTTGATAGTCTCATGCCATTCTGGTGAAAATGTAAAAATTAACCGAAAAAAATAGCTTTGTTAGCATAATCTTCCCAGAGGTGCAGTTAAATAAGCCTAACCAAAACTAACCCAACCAAACCTAACTAAACCTAACGTAACCAAATTCATCGGCGTAACTGTTTGAGGTGATCTGAACAAGTACCTGAGGTTGGATTTGCAGTGCATTATAAAGGTAAGGAGATATTGAGTGGTTATGGAAACAAATCTTTACCTAATACAGTAAAAGAGAATGCAAAAAAAAGCAATATAAACTGGTTTTATTAATTTAATTACCTTAAAGATGGGATGATTTGTGCGCGAGGAAGACAATGGAGCAGTGGAGGAGGATTATTATTATTGTTTGGAAGGTCCAATACATGAGTTCCTTTCTCATGTTTACCAATGATTTCCTTCTTAATTTCTATTGTTATTAGCTTTTTATTTTTCTCAGAACTTTTCTTTGCACTAATCTTAGGACCCATGGTAACACAACTACAGTAATTATTATAAAGTAATAGTAAAAATATGCACAAAACTAAGAGAAAAACACTGGGAAAACACAATAGTGATGCTTCCACAACAAGATATCAACGTGAATGAGTGAGTGGTTCTCATGCTTGTCAGGAGAGTGTGTGCGAGCCTAGCAGTCACTGTATGAACCATGCTCGTAATGCAGGTTTCTACTCGTAAAACAAGACAAAAATTTGCCCGAGCCTCGGCCTGTTTTACAAATTACTTGTTATATGGTGCACTTGTAATGCAAGGATCCATTGTATGCATTTATCTCTGTAACACATATTGACCTAGCCCAGGACGTGTATATTTATGCCTGATGTGGTCACCTCTGTTGCTTAGTTCGGAGCCATTGGTATGTTCCCAGACTAGTATTTTTTATTTATATTATTTTTTTCTATCTCTTGCACCTATGGTGCCGGTAAGCTTGATCGAGGCTCTTTTAGATAGTTGGCCTCCGCTCGTTAGTAGCGCAGGTTTCAAAAAAATTTTTATAGTGATGCCTCGTTTTTCTTCGTTTTCTCTGTTGAGAGAGGCTCATACTGCCACGGAAGTTATTCAATGCATATAACTTTGCAAATCCTGTTGAAGATGGTGTTATGGCAGCACGTGGGTGATCTTTGGCCACTCGGCGGTTATTCCATATAAAAGTGGCCAGCTTGTCGGGGGACTTGAACTTGGGACTGAGCTGGTATGCCCCCCCGCTAGCCACTAGGTCACCGCTTACCCAAGTATAGTCCAGTATAGTTTACTACAGCTTCTAGTAGCTCTACCTACCATCAAAGAGGATTAAATATAGGAAATTTCACATCACGCAGCAGTTGTGCATTGCTGCCTCATTTTTTTTTCATAGTGAGCAGCTTTCTTTGAAGTGGTATTGCTGCATCAGTTTTGCCTCCATTGATATTTTTTGGTCCAAATTTGGTACCCAGCTATGTAGCCATGGCTCTGTTCACTATCAGAGGATAAAATAATGTGAAATAGCACGTCATGTGACATTTGAGAGGAACTCAAAATAAAAATTACCTTGACTTTGAGGCATGTATTGTGAAAAACAGGAAATCAAAATCAATCATATTACTTTGTGTTGACTTTGAGACGTAGACTGTGAGATCAGTTCAACTTGAGGACCTGCTAGCTGAGGCTGACCAGGCTATTATTTCCTGCTCTTATAATGGTCACCCTGGTGTTTCCATTATTTACTTGTTTTGTCACACCCAGCGCACTTCATTAAATCTATTTTAAATCCCTTACTAAACATAAACCTGAAAGAAGATAATAAATCATGTGAATTATGGAGGTTGCGTGGACCCCCCCGAGGGGAGCTGGTATATGTGATGCACTTACATTAAATGTGGAGGGGTTAACTCTCAAGTATGATATTTGGTTTTGTTGTGTTGTCATGGTGCTTTTTGAATTGTCACAAGTAGCCATCATGCACTTGAATTTGATCGTCTTGTATATCTTAGCCTTGGACTGGGACACACTTTGGCCTTCTAATACATATACGTACTTCTTGTGCTTGAGTATCCACTTTGGCACGGGCAAGGTCCCAAAAGAACACATTTTCTCTTTACTGACAAAATTCAAGGTTCTTGTGTTCTGTAGTAATCTTACTCTTCAGACTTGCTTACCTTACTTTGGGTTACATTTACCTTGACCATTTGCTTATTACAAACAGTGTCCAATCATTTTCAAATTTGAGCAAATTTTTTTGATTCTCTAATCAATACATTGTTGTTAATGAATAATTGTATACCATTTAGCATCATGTATGTACACCTGCTTGACTTAGTGAATGAAGTGTGCATAGCCTCTTTATAGACACATTCTCTCTCTTGGATTTTAGAGGTGCAGGGAAAAATGCAAAGGTAATCTTGAAACAATGTTCAAGTAAGAAATAACTAATTGTAGATATTAAAAGGTTAGTAATGGTGGGTGATGTGCAAGATGTTGATGCTACAGTTGGCACTTGAAGACTGATGTGCCATCTTAAGTAACATGTCTGTTATTGGACCACCATGGCTATGTAGCCAGCATGTGTTCTGTGCATTGTCAAAATTCAAGTTGCTGTGTCACTTTGATCTGGTAGGGTAAGAGAAGTCACTAAAACCAAAATATTATTGAAAGTGGTTTGATAAAGTGAGACTTTACTGTTCTTGATACTGCAACAGAAGGAAGAATATTATTTTAACATGTAATCTGTTAATTTATATTGTATTGAAGTTCAGCTAATGAAGTGTAGAATATAGGATTTATTTGCTCAGAAACTTTTATTTCAATAATTAAAGTACTTCCGTTTAATTGAAACCCAATCAATGATTTACTTTTCGTAGAAGCTACCCTGCATGTGTCTAATGCAAATGGGGGGAAAAATTTACATTTGAATACATCCCTTTCTATTGAGTTGAATTCCTATGTCGTAAAGTTTTGTGTAGATGCCACCCTGTATGTATGGACAATAGCTAGTTGTAAATAGAAAAATATAGTAATATGACTCATGTTAATCAGTTCCTTAATCTTCAGGTGGACGCTTTGAAGACTTGGTGGCTTGTGGAGACATGCTCATTATTAGTGTGATCCTATGTGATCCAGGAGAAAATTGCACTGAGCCAGTTCTCAGTCAGACTCCAAGTACAAGTCATCAGCAGGCATGTGTTAACAAGAAGTTGATAAAGGCTCTTGACAGCAGGATAAAGTACACCAACTCTATATCAGGCTACTTCAATACATCCAGTGCATCAGGCAAGGACAGCTCATCCAAGAGTGTGTCATCAACAAGTGAAGGGAGCAAGACAAGTTCATCAGTAAGGGTAAAGTACGTTAAACGCCATTAAGTCACTTGTAGTAAAGGGATGTTTCCAGTGGGTGGGCTAATGACATTTTTATGGGTTCATTTGTAAACACAACTCTTTTTGACATTTTCATTCTTCAATGTCCAAAAATCACCAAAAAAGAAATAAAATATCCTGAGTAGTAGATGCACAGCTGACTGGTAGGACGTTGAATACCAGCCCAAAAACCAACAATATTTATGGAAAAATTGTGTTTTTTTGAGATTTTTGGTTTTCAGAATTTCTGATGAAAGATTATGTACCTATAATGGTAAAGTGTAATTGCAATGTTATAACAAATGCCAATTTTCATTGGCATTGGAGTGTTTTTTTTATATTAAAACTAGCAATGATGATGAAGTGGGTTAAGATAAAGTTAAGTTGAGGTAGGTTTTTCTGATTTATAGGTTAACTATGTATGCATATGGATAGGTCGTGTTTAATGATTGAGGCAACCAACTTAAGTGTTGCTAACACACAGCCCTAAGCCATTTTCAGCATGCCCTTGTATTACCTACTTCATTACCTCATATCCCACAGGCTCACCTCCTTGAGGTCCTTATAGAGGTAGTCATTTCATGTACAGTAGAAAGTCCCTTAACTGACGTTCATTTATATATATATATATATATATATATATATATATATATATATATATATATATATATATATATATTCAATAGTTAAACTTAACACTTTAACCTGCTTACCAGTTAAGTATTTCTGATAAGTCTACCCACAGAAATTTTGCCACTATTGTTATCTAAGTTTTCAACACATTAATGGGTGCATAGACTTATTCTACTCCATCTATGGTCAGAACTTTTGTATTTTTTGATGTGCATAAAAACAATTGTGTAGAAAATATAAAATGTAATTGGTACCTGGATAAAATTGTTTTGCTATTATTGCCCACTATTATCTACTTTTATCCAGAATTTATCACTTTATTATGCCTTACCTCCGTCATTATTGCTATAAAAAATGATGATGCAAATTGTTTTTACTTTGTTGAAAATGTTCATGGTAAGTGTAAGGTAGCAATGGCAGTAATAATTTGCAAGTAAGGCATGTAGTAAAATATGGTGAGAAGTTAAAGCATAGTATGTTATGGAATTTTGGTTAAGAAGTGCTTTGCACAGCATCAGTATTGTAACCAATGATGTTGAGCTACCACTACATAAAACAGCGGTACCTTGAACAGTGGTACCTCGAAGCATCCACACCTCATTTACCAACCATATTGCTGAACAATTACATGGTGCTTCACATGTATGGACAATTTTTTTCTTTCTCTCATCTGGTCCTGGTCTGCCAGTGAAGCACTGTAGTGAGTAATGAGTTCCTGAGGTAGATGCCTTTGTATTGCTCCCACCCCATCCTGTTAAGGGATCTGTGTAACAAGGAGACGGTGGCTGAATGGTCAAAGCACGGAGGTGGAGAGCTCGATGACTCAAGTTGGAATCCCGCCAGAGCTTGGCCATTTTTTCAAGCTATCGTCGAGTGGCCGAAGAAACCCACATGTTGATAATCAACCCTGTCTTTGTTTGCGAGTGCTTCGGAGATTTCAGGGGGCGGCATGAACCTCCACAGGCATCACTTAAAAAATACTACCTGCACCACTAACGGGTGAGGGTCACCCACCATCATCATCACGGCCCTCAAAAATTTATACAGGGCATCAAGAGCCCTGCAGTAAGTAGCCTACCAGTGCTTCAGGCCAAAGATAAAAAAAAAGAAAAAAAGAGAGATAGATGGAAGGAAGAAATGAAGGACGTGAGGATGTGCAAACTACAGCTGACAGGTGGAAAACACAGCTCTCCATGCATGTGTTGAGGCCTGATAAGCGTTCCCTCTTTGGTTTTCAGGATGTAACACAAGTTGTCATTTATTCTCAGGTGTGAAAAAAATAGGTAATTCTGATCAGAAATGATCTATTAACACTGTTTTCGTATTGATTACGGTGAGGTGGAATAAAGTGTGCTGCATCTGACTGGTTAAGGTGCAGCTGAAATGGGAGGGGGGGACAGCAAAAGTTTCAGCTGATAACACAGAAAAGTAGTCTACTTCCTTTTTGTATTATTTTGTATTATCTAATACTTTTTATTCCAATGTTCACAAATGTAAAACACAACTCCACATATTGCATGTGATAGAATTATGATGATAATGGTGATGATAATAGCATTGATCAAATTATTGTGAATTGTAATTTTTTTTCTTTTCAGGACCTTTAGAGGATTCGACTGTAAGAAGAAAGATAATTGCAGCACAGTTGAGCAGGATGTAGATGGTTATAACTGCTGTGCCAATATAGATCCATCAACACACTTGGAAAATCATAAACCTCAAGGAGAAGGGACTGAGAAGGATGAAAGTGGCTGTGATTTTAATGGTGCTCAACTAATCCACAATTATACATCAGAGGATAATTCTCTTAGAGAATTAAATAATTCCACACAAGTGACTGTAAAGAAAGAAAACAGCAGAGATTTGTTGGGTCCGGAAATACAGTCAATTAATCCTTGTTTGTCTAGAATGAAAAGACTTACGGTTAAGGAGGAAGTGAATGCTGATGAAAATTTGGAAAATAATTCAGAAACCTTAGAGACTAAGATTGATGGTAAAATAAGGAAAGAGTTTATGAAAATGTCCCATGAAACTTCATCTTATGGTGTGTCATATGAGACACATGGAAATTATTGCTTTACTCAAGTGAAGGAGGAAGCTTACTCAGATTCAGAGAGTCACCATAGTGACAGTTGTGTTTCTTCGGTCTCATTAAATGTTGGGATGATTCATATTCAGCAAGAGAATGTTGACTGTGAGGCACAAGGTGCGAGTTGGTTAGTTTCTGGTTCAGTGTATGATTCATGTGAACAAAACATACCCCAACATGTCTTGCATAATGTCAGTCTGTCTGAGAAGGTAAAAGGTGATATTATAGGAGGAAATTCAAGGGTTAGTGCAGGATGCATTTCTCCAGAAGCATCATCCCTCTTTGTCTCACATTCACCAAACAGTGCTCAAAGTGTACACATGGGGATACCTTGGGAAGATGACAGAGAAGAATGGTACACTGTGAGTTTTGATACTGATATAGAAATGGAAGTTGGAAAAGGTGAATCTCCCCACAGGACCGACAGAGAATGTGCTCTACAAAGAGATACAAGAAAGAGAAATATAAGAATGGTCAGAGGGGATTCTTCAAGCTCTGAATGCACTCCACCAATGGCTGAATATTCTTCAGAATCTGTAGATAGGCCATTTATGCTTGAGAGCAGTAAACAAGAACCACAGAAATACTTGTCAGAAGTTAATAACCATGTTGAATTTACATGTGTAACCATAGATCACAATGTAGATGGATATCCACCGAGTTCCACAAATTGTGCTAATGTTCCACCTAATGAGTTGAAAGAGGAATCATCACAAGCTAAAAATTTTAAATGTTATTCCAATCCCAAAAAAAGGTCAAAGGAAATGCATTCATTAGAGAAAACTTTGAAATCAAATGAATACAGCCAGCAAATAACACAACCAATTTTGGATACAGAACGCTTGGAAAATTTGGTGGCATCAGACATGGAGTGCAGAAATTCTATTGGGCTTGGGATGAAGCATGATAATGTTAAGAAAAAGGTGACACAGAGAAAATATATACCTGAAAGAAAGCCACTGCAGGTGCAGAAATTGGAAGGAAGTGATTTGTCCTGTGAGGAAGAGTGTGAATTTGATTTGTCTAGTACACCTGTGAAGGAAGAAAGTCCTCCACCACCTCCAACACCTCCACCAGAGACGTCCCAGGAGGATAACAGTTTAGGGTCTTTAGATGTAAGTGTAGTTAGCTGCACGACAAGTGAATGTCCAGAGACTCCCCCAAACTGCCCAGATGTTCAATTTGAAACATCCATAACTTCTGTTTCTGAGGAAGCTTCTCCATGTCCTTCCTTCAAAAAAAATGTGGAGAGGAAAAAACTGATAGATATTCTGAGATCCGTGCGTTGTTTTACAACGCATGATGAGGAAAACACACAGAATAAAGATGCAAGGAAATTAGCCTCAAAAAATAAGTATTGTAAGAGAAGGAATGCTGAAGAGATAAAGAAAAAAGCAAGTTCAATGAAAAGTGATGTCAATGAAATAAAAGAATCTATGGAAATGCCCAGCAATGATCTTCATCCTGCATTAAATGAGAAAAACAGTGAAACAGAAGAAAGTTATTCAAGTTTAATTAGCGACAGAGAAGGAGAGCTGGAAGGATGCTATTCTGATGACTTATCAGCACATCAAAGTAGTATGGGCAGCAGTGCAGCCCCAGAAGTAGATGATTTAATGAATGATATTCTACTGGGGAATCATGGAGATGAACCGCAGACCTCTAGCTTTGTTTCATATCCAGAATATGCAATAAAAAAACAAAGAAATTATCACAACGTTCTATGTCCTACTATTCTGTATGATGAAGAAAATGAAGACATTAAAGTAAAGAGTGAGAATAACATCAGATCCAATATTTCATCCACCCATAACTACAATCCAAGTGTTCAAGCAAAAAGATCATGTAAGGGTGATACAGAGGCAGATCATGCAAGGGAAGTTGATGAATCTGAAGGAAGAATGGGAGATCATGCGTTTCCCCATGATGGAGATGATGAAGAATATGTACCAAAAAATGTTAAATCCAAAAGAATAAAACAACATAGGAAAAATTTGCCAAATCCTGTTCATGTTCCAACAATGATTCCCTCTTTAACAAGAAAAAGATTATTCGTGGCTGAAAACTCCACGACACCGGAAAAGAAATCAAATGAATCAAACCATTCTACAGAAGATTTGATGGAGAGAAATTCAATTGAATCTTCTCCAAAATGCACAAGTTCCATAACATCTGAAAGCAGTAGTATAGTAGAAGAGTCACAATCACCCGAAAGTAACGCTAACCTGAGGAGGAGTAGTAGAATAAAAGGTAAATTATTTATGTATACACAAGAATCATGGACATCTTTTGATTCAAGTGATCAGGATTCAAATGTAAGTGACTCTAGTTCCGAAATAGAAACTTTAGATGAAAATGAAAAAAAAAAAAAAGGAAAATCCCTTAAGTATGTAAAAAAGAAAATTGAAATTAGTAATGATTTAAAGCAAACTAAGATTGAGAAGTACATAAAGCGAAACAGCACTCCAAAGAAACAGTATAAAAAAAAGGTGCAATTAAAGACCCCTGACAAGGAAGACAGTATTCTGACCAATAAAAGTAAAAAACGTGACGGATCTAGTGAGCTATGTAAATCCATGAAAAAGAAGTCCAATGCTTCTAAAGCTTCTGACCAGAAAACATTCTCAAAACCCTCCAGCAGTATACATAAGGCTCAAGGCAGTAAGAAAAATGCTGACTTAAATTACTACAATGCAATTTGGAGTTTCAACTTACCTGGTGAACAAAATAAAAAGGGCAAGAGTAGTAACACTACAAAACAGAAAAGGAACATATCTACACTTGAGAAGAGTCAAAGCGTCTCCTCAGAGAAACCTACCAAGGAAATAAAGACAAACAAGGCACTTGGAAGAAAATCAAAATCAAATGTAGAAAATTGTGCTCCAGATGGCATTGATGATGAATTTTATTGGCGCATCCAGGAGGAGACGGATAAACTGAGTGCCTTAATGAAGGATTCCGATGATGTGCTGGTGAACAGGACAAGTTCTGATGGGAAACCAGGTAAATCTAATGGCAAGGAAAAGCAAGTACACAATAAGAAAAACTCACGTGGTCAGTATGCTTTTCTCTTTGGTACCATTACATTATGCTTTCCATTCAATAACATGCATATATGCTTCCATTGCTCTTATCATTCACTTCATACCATAGGCTATGCTCACATAATGTATTGTCAATGCTTGGATCTTAGACTTTGCATTTCATTCCTTGCCCAGGTCTCGCATGCATGTCAGTGACATAACTATTATGCAAGTTTAAAAAAAGAGGCCCTAAATATACAGTATTATTCCCCTTGCCTTTCAGATGAAGAATGTTGTATTTTGAATGAGTTAGAAGAATCTCCCCATAACCTGGATGCTCTCAGATCCAGCTACAAGCAATTACATAACATGACAAACAATGACCTTGAACAACGGTTGAATAACTATCTACCATACTTTGAAGAAATTATTCGAGGAAATATACCCAACGAGAGACATGAGGTTTGTTTTTAGTGTATTGTTAAGCATACTAAGTGTTCCCAGTTAGAGGACGGAAAAGGAAATTTCTTTGTTGTCATCCATACCTTATTAGCAGTGCTTCCTTGAATGATAAAAATTGCTTTGCATTGTTTGAAATTTTTGCATGTACCGTGCATTCAGAATCACTTTAGAACTTATGTAGATACCAACTTATATTACTCATCTTATGAAAAGAAATAGGAGTATTCATCATTGTTCTTCTGTATCACATAGCGCCTCAGTGGTGCAGTGGTTAGCATGTATGACTACAAATCAGCTGGCCTGAGTTCAATCCTGGATGAAGGCAGTTGGCGCACAGCTCACCCAGCTGTTCATCCTTCCAAACAGATTGGTAGATAAATGAGTACCTAGGGAAACCTGGGGAAGATAAACTGTGGAAAGTCAGATGTCATAATGGCCCTGTGTCCTGGCATAACTGATTCATTTCCACCACAGGCTCAAAGGCCAATGCGACGGGAGATGAGCGCCTGCGGCTACACACAGCTATAGCGTGTGCCCCCACTTTATCTTTATCTGTATCACATGTAAAGATTAAAATTTATTTGTTTCCTCTCCCTCTTATGGCTTGGGTGCCTTTGAAAGAGGAAGATTATCATCTTATGATTATTTATCTACCTTCCTTTTGACTCTTCCTTTGCAGAATAGCTTTTGCTGGAATCAGCTTTTGAATATGGGTTTTAAGTCATGACCCATTTACATTTACATTTTCATGACCGTAATGCCTCTTTCTTTCCACAAACCATCTCCAAAAAAAGTGTGCCTTTCTATGCACACATTTTTTCTATCTTCAGCCCCATTATAATTCTCAGTATCTCCCTATCACATATTTTTCTTCTCTAATGTGCTGCCATGCAGTTTGTCATTTTCTTACACGCAATTCTTGTTAAGAAAAAATGCCGTATAAATTACTGTATATGTAGTTATGCTGTAAGGTATTTGTAGGTCTATATCATTCCACATACTGCTAAATGTGAATCAGGTATTTCTTTGGCTTACTTGTATCTTGATGGTGAGGATGAGGAGGGAACCATTTAGGTGGCAGTGCAGCAAGTAGTGTGTGATTCTCTGTACCTCCTATGACCTGCTTTATTACAGATGTACAAGAAATCATCAAGTAACGAACTGAGGATGCAGCAGGACTACCTCATTTATGGGCCATTCACTGCAGACCAATCATTATATGTGCTGGACCTGCTAAAAGAGAAACTTGGTCACATGGACAAACTTATTGGGAATACATATGATGTGAGTGATTTAATGTATCACCTCTCTCTTTACCTCACCAGTACTTTATTCTCCTTCCCTTCGATATATTGCTCTTTTTCTTTTCTCTTTATCCCTCACAAGTGCTCCATTTTTTCTACAAAATGATCTGTTCATTAGAAGACCAAGATATTTTAACTCAGATGAACACATCTATGAAGCATCTATGATCAATGTAAACACTCATAGTGTAGATAACATCATAATGTTTTATGATTATAATTATCTTTTTTTTTATTGTTACAGCTCCATCATAACTCATTTCTTTAGATTTTACAGTTATCTTTCACTACAACAGGGTGAAATTTGCCACATTATTCATGAGCAGCTCATACAAGTTTTGCATTGCAATTGAATCCAGGAGCTTATGATTGGTAGGCAGAAACATTGGCAATGGATATTAGGTATGGGGAGGAGGTGGTACAGTAGTCAAGTGTTCGGGCATGCAAACCTAGGATCCCGGGTTCGATTCCCCTATATCTGCTGGCCACTTGTCATTATTTGGTAAAACCGCCGAGTGTCCAAAGACTACCCAAATTGCTGCCATACTGTCCTCAGACGGGACTTACAATGTTTATATGCATTTGAGGCTTTAGCAGCGATTAGCCTCTCGTCGTTCTCAACATATTCAAGAGAGAATGTAAACATTCAAGGCGTCACTATAAAAAATCTAAAAACCTACGCCAAATAACAGGCAAAAGGCAAGTCCATCCTGCCTCTATAAAGCCTACTGGCGCCAATGGTTAGTGATATAGAAAAAAAGAAAAAAGGTCTCCAAATGTCCAAATCCTGGATTTACCATTTTTATGAAATCACTACATGAGTTCAAGTACTGATATTGATCGTTTCTTTCTTTCAACAGATCCTCAGCTACCGATGTCGAGTCCTGGTGCCAACCTTTTTCACAAAAATCGTCATGGATAATGAAAATGTCAACTTAAAGGAGGCACATCGACTTATGGTCAAATTTACCTACAACAGGGATATTGCAGATGATCTTCGATCTGCTGATTCAATAAAATTGTGAAGCATTTGGGAGATTAATTAGCAATGGGATTTTTTTTTTATAACAGTTTGATAACAGGTGTATACTTCCTAGTATTTTTGTACTGAAACATTTGGGTATCAGTGGCATCATGCAGCAGGAAGGATGCTTCAGAGATATGTAAATATTTATAAATGTCAAAATTGAAAGGTATTTTGTTTATTGTATCTTTTTGACGTGACTATCCTGGTGATGGTAATTTAATAGCTATCCATGTTTTTATGAATCAGCCTTTGTCATCTAATGGCAGCTCATTAAGTTGTACATCCTGTATGTCTAGTTTCTTGCTTCTGATTTCCTTCCTCAGGACATCATTTCATGTCTTCTTTGGTTATGTAGCAAGAGATATAAGTGGGTGGAAGATGTAGAAAATTGGTCTTTATTATAACAATAAGGTGCTGTGAAAAATGGGAGTTGTGAAAGGCAGGTGTGCCATAGGATCACTTGTAAGGGTTATGAGAGGAATAAATGTGTCACTGGAGGTAAAAAAAGGTTTAAGGAACAGTATTCTCCTGCCAACATTGACGTATGGATCAGAGACTTGGACATGGAATAGTGCACAGCAGTCACACATGCACACGCTCAGTAGCTCGGTGGATAACGTCTTAGCTTGTTGCTTGACAGGCTGAGGTTTGTGCCTCGCTCAAGGTGCAAAGTTTTCGCTGGCGATCATGAGTATAGCGCATGATCCTCAAAACCGTGTTGATGACGAATTACACACACACACACTCACTCTTGAGAAAAGAAGAGATAATAGTATGGATATTAGATAATAGCAGATGATCGTAGATAATAGTAGATTTGGAGACCGACAGTACGAGCATAGTGGGTAAAGGGTTTTAAGTGGGTAAAGGGTTTTAAAAAGTGGGTAAAGGGTTTTAATAAGGGGGATGTAGAAAAAGTTCTTACGATTAGTAGTCAGGATAGAACAAGAAACAACGGGTTCAAACTAGAAAAATGTAGATTTAATAAAGAAATAGGCAGAAATTGGTTCACAAATAGGGTGGTAGATGATTGGAACAGACTGAGTCAGCGGGTAGTTAGTGCACAGACAATAGGGAGTTTTAAGAGAAGACTAGACGACTTCATGGATAGGGATGAGAGGTGGGTGTAGGTAATAGGGGGGTTAAGTTAAACAGGAACTACCTAGTGCAGGCCTCAGGGCCTTTTGTAGCTTCCTTAATTTCTTATGTTCTTATATGTACAACTATAAACACACACACACACACACACACACACACACACACACACACACACACACACACATTGACAGTAATGCATCCCATGGTCACAGTCAACCAATACATTAGGTACTGCATATCTACATGCTAAATATATATATATATATATATATATATATATATATATATATATATATATATATATATATATATATATATATATATGTGTGTGTGTGTGTGTGTGTTTATTTAATATAAAGTGCTCACACAAAGTCAATCATGACATGAATACCATGACTTAAGGCAAGGTTGGTGTCCTTGTGTTCAATTAGCTTTAGTATTTAACTTGATGAGCTTTGGTATTCTTTGGGTGGAATGTAATTAAAAAGAAATAACAAATTTGAATTATATTCTGTATGTATTATATTATGATTTTATGTGTACAAATTTTTTTTATTTGTGACAATATATTGTTTTTTGTAAATAAAATGTCTCGTTTACTATTTCATATAATAATGTTCATACAATATGGTACTTTTTTTTACCTTGAAATTTTTTATATACTGCAGTAAATATTTGATTATACTATACATTGCATCCATAATAGTGGATAAAGCATTTATGTGCATCTGAAGCACTTCGTGTATTTATTGTGGTCATTAGTAAAAATTGAGGTGAAAATTTCAACATTATGAATATATATTTTATTTTATTTATTCATTTTCTAATGCCACCTCATGTGGAAGAAATGGGGTATATCTGTGTTTAAATAATTTTCCATAATGATTTACTACCAACAGATAGTACAACTAATAATGAACTAAATCATATTGAACAACAATCAAGGTTTTGTAAGCATAATTTATCGCTAAATATGCAAAGAGAATACGAAATAATGAACTATAACAATAACCTTCCGCAAGTCACTCTTGTGGTCCGTTGTTTCGACACAGCAACAATGTACGGACGTATTAGCACATCAATGCACTGCACATTAAACACAGCTCAAGTACATTATTCCAGCATTTCCACAATAAAGTACGTATGATATGTGCACTTTATATATATATATATATATATATATATATATATATATATATATATATATATATATATATATATTAAAACCCACCGTAGGTTTGCCTCTTTGTAACCTTACACCGTGACAGGACGTGCCCAGGTAAGGTGTTCCCCATTAGAGGAGGATGATAAGTTTATTTCATCTTTTCTGTCCAGATTCTCTTCAACTGGGAATCTGGGCAGAGAAGATGGCTGGCAGCGGTGGTTGGTGGCTTATATACAGGAGTATTGCTTGGTCAGCAGGCAACCCTCACCCTCCCCACCCTGAAGCTATGCCCCGCCTTCTTCTTCCTCCTCCTCTTCCTCCAGTTTCCTTCCTTATGTGCACTGACATTACTATTCTATGAAACATTTATGAGGCTTTCACGTGGTTTTAATACAGGTTGTTGGGATTCTAATTGCCATTATTAGTTAATAACTGGTTTCATCATTTCGATTTAGTTAATCATTATTATTTTTATTCTTATTCTTATTATGTTATTGTTGTTGTGTTGCCATTGTGTGCCGGTAAGTGTCATCTGAATGGTGCTTCAAGTCAATAGAGTGTACGTATATACTTTGATAATTTTTTACCTTCTTTCCTACCTTTTTGTTTTACCGTCAACCCACTATACATACCTTTCTTTATGCCTCCATTTATTCCTTGTTTCCATCTTTTACGAAAGCAGTCAACCCTCACACTAGTCTCCTTTCTGTATTTTCTTCATACTGTTCTCTTTTTCTCTCCCTGTCCTTCCTTCCTTCCCCTTCCTCCCTCCCTCCCTCCCTCCTTCCTCCAGAGTCATCATGCAAGTAAGTACTTTTTTTCTCTGTTTATATTCTGTTGTTTTCCTTCGTTTTTTCTTCTACTTATTTAAAATTTCTAGCAATTGCCCTTAATTCAAATGGATATTAGTAACGGTTGTAGTTTATTTCCCCACCAGCGATTTTTTATTTCTTCTTCCTCCTCTTCCTCTTTGTGACTTGTGCTTACTGTAGCATTTTTAAGGTCTTGTGTTTCTTCTCTCTTCTTTCCTTTTCTCTCTACTTGTTTTTCTTCTTCTTGTAATACTCTTGTGTGGGCGTGTTTTTTTCTTCATTCCAAACAATTTCAACTCATATAGTAACATTCTATCATTTCATACCTTAAATACTTGGTTTACCTCTGCTGGACACACATAACTAACACAGACCCCGACCCTTACCCACACTGCCTCACACTCCCTGATGACCCACTAATACACTATGTCCTTCACTGCCCAAGTACTACCTGCACGAGCAGGCTGCACGAGTGGTCGCCTTTTCACCTCTAGCAACGCTGCTCGACATATGCACAAGTTACCCTCCACCTCGATAGAAACCCTGACCATAATTTATATACACTGACGGGCTCTTAGTCAGCCAGTGCTCTTCCTTCTCGGACGAGCGATAGGAAATAAAAAAAAAAACAACCCTCGATTCTAGGCCTCGGCCTTGAGGTATAAAAGCTTGGAAAGTAAGTGTATTGATGTAATTTCAATTAATATTTATGGTTTGTAAATATCCATAAATCACGAGTGTTGATTTAAATAATCTCCACACGGGAAAAAATAAAAACTTAGGAATTTCGTATGTTAGCCATGATCAAATTGGTTAGTCTATGCTTTGGATGAGTAGAATTACTCGTCACCCTTGTCAATGTACCCTATCCACGATCCATGATGAACTACTGAATACATGTGTGGGTGTTGCACGCCTACAAAGTTGTCGTAATTCCATCAGTAGACAAAATAACGCCGCCGCAGACAAGTCCCAGTCAAGTGTTTGTAGCCATGTGTAGCGAGTAGAACACAGTTACACGACTTCTAATGTATCGACGCACACCTCTATTTGCCAGTGATTTTCGCCCGCGTTACGTTCATCTCCGTGATCCACAACGTTTGGCTTTGCATGGCTAGGTTGAGCGAACAGTTTGGATCATGGTGAGTGGTTTCTGCTGACCGGTCATGTGCTGACGGGGGTGTGATTGTGAGACTCAAAACATGAAGGAGGGATGGGAGGTGAGGAGTTAGGAGTGAGTAGCCAGCCAGCCATCCTCATGCCCACAGCTTCTTCCGTGTACTTAGTGTGTGTGTAGTACATTTTACGAGGGCACAAGTAACGCCAACCCTTTGATGGCCTTGGAGGGGCGGGCTAAACAGACATGTAACTGCATTATAATGTGGTTATAGTGGACAATATTACATTTTCTTTTCTATTTTGGGGTTGTGAAGGCAAGGTTATATACGTCGATGGTGTGTTTGATTATGATTCTACTACTACTACTACTACTACTACTACTACTACTACTACTACTACTACTACTACTACTACTTACTACTACTACTACTACTACTTCTACTACTACTTCTACTACTACTTCTACTTCTACTACTACTACTCCTACCACTACTTTTACTCACGGAAGAAGACGAGTAGAACATTTAATTTTACTGACCAAGGAAACAAAAACCCATTCATTCGCCTATCGCGTTTGATGTTCGTCTGTGTCGTCAGTATGAACGTGGTCAGCAAAGTGGAGTCACAGTGAAGCCAGACTTGACACTCCCTGACCAGTAACATATGATGATTTCAACTTTTTATAACGTTGTTTAGTGAGCTGAGGAGTGGAGGTCTGCTGTCCGTGGCGTGCTGTAAGAAAGGCTCCGACCAGAAGGAAACTATTGAATTTTCTTCAATGGAATCTTTCAGCATAACCTTTTAATACGTATATATAATAAGTAAAAGAAACATTCGTATCCTTAATGACCCAATCCAAACACCTTGACCCCACAACTGAACCGTGAAACCCAATTACAGATAATTGAAATGCATTATTAATAACAGACATTTATAAAAGTAATGGAATCTCTATAGTAAACAGGCTATGTAAGTGTTGTGTGTGGTGTGAAACTCAGTATAGTGAAGGTATTGTTGCACTGTAAAGATTAGGTGTTGTTTGGAGTCGTGTCTATAAGTGATAATAGTTTATGTATTAGAACATGGTAGCCTTTGTTTATGTTGTACAGTAAAATCTATATAGATTAATTTCTACCCAACAGCCATTAGTGGAAGGTGCTATGTGGGGGGGAGGGAGGAGGGTCTGTCACGGGTAAGGCCATAAGGAAACTGTCGGCTCCCGCTTAAGGAAAGGTTACGTTGGGTGAAGTCCTACTGCGCCTTTATGCGGTACTTAGACCCTTTCAACCAGTCTCGGTTGTATGATATTTCCTCAACCAGTCACAATATCCACAACACAATCAACTACTTTTTTTTTTATCTTAGCCTTAACATTCCCAACTCGAACAAAATATCTTGCTGTGACCTATATAATAGGGTAAATTCAAACTTGGAAGGAAGGTTCAAATCAACGTTTACATCAGTTAAGAATAAGTATAAAAGCGTGGCAGTGAGGATCGTTCTTCCGCGTCTTCCTCAGGGCTTACGTAATTGTTTGGGAATCACCACCTGAAACTTATGATGTTAGGAACTTAAGATAGGTGTACCGGCCTTGCTTTTATTAATATACATGCATTAATGTTTCATTAATGAAATAAGTCAAGTACGACAATAGTTCTCGAAGGGTACGAAAGTGGCTTTCAATTCCGTTATTGAGAAGCATTTGAAGACGAGACAGCACGGAGGCAGGACCTGCTTAGGTATACGTGGAGGTAATTTGCACGTTGTTATACATTAAATAAGTATAATGACTTCTAGGTTAAGATAACATTGTAGATGTAAAAAAAGATTAATTTAAGTGATGATTAGTGTGTTTAGTGCGAGGGAAGGCGGGTGATAGTGAAATTAGGGATTTATATACAAGATGGCGGCGGGCAGGCAGGCAGATAATTTTAACACCTTAATTGATAACATTGTAATATGTTATTTTGTTGGTGTATTGAGATTACTTATCCGTTATTATTTATGTACTGATTTGTGTGTTAATTAAAGGTGATATAAGGGTGATATAAGTGGTGGTGGTGGTGGTGGTGGAACTACGGGGCACACGTGCACGGGTTCCAGAAAATAGATCAATTAATATTAAATTAAATTTTGAAAATAAATTACCTACAACTATTATCTTTTTTTTTTTTTATATATTTAACAATATATACTAAAATTTTATTAAATCATGAACTAAATAATTAATGAAACAAATAAACTAAAATTCATAAGTACGACAATACGTCTTGAGGTACGATTTGTCGCGTCGAATGTCCGCCATTTTGAAAAATAATTATATATTCTATTTAATCACCAATTCTCGGCGCCATCACGACATTCACATATTTATTAACACCGCCATTATAATCCTAAGTAATTAGTGATCAGATTGAGTATAGAATATGTGTTGTGAATAATGAATTACCGTAATAATGGAAGCAAGATAAGGTGACCACATTGTGTCATTATGGAAAAAACTCCATGACGACAATTTATCGGTAATTATTTACATTATTACACTTTTATTTGTTATTTTATTTGCTTGGTTTAGAGAACAATTAGTGAAACATTGCAGGATATATATATATATATATATATATATATATATATATATATATATATATATATATATATATATATATATATATATATATATACTGCTCCTCCCCTCTCTCTGATTGTGGTATTAATGTGATTGTTCTTATATTACAGCTGCCGCCATTAGACTCCTACTACTACTACTACTACTACTACTACTACTACTATTACTACTACTACTACTACTACTACTACTACTACTACTACTACTACTACTACTACTATTACTACTACTACTACTACTACTACTACTACTACTATTACTACTACTACTACTACTACTACTACTATTACTACTACTACTACTACTACTACTATTACTACTACTACTACTACTACTACTACTACTACTACTACTACTACTACTACTACTACTACTACTACTATTACTACTACTACTACTACTACTACTATTACTACTACTACTACTACTACTACTACTACTACTACTACTACTACTACTACTATTACTACAAGGGTCGTTGTGTCACAGCCTGGCAGGGGCGTGGAGTCCGTAGCCATTATGCCTCCTGCCCATCCTTGTCTTGGCAGGGACGGGCGGGCGGCAGAGGGCGAGCAGGGATCTCTCCACGCCCCTGCCATGTGTGTGTGGCGCGGCGCCCCCCCCCCTACCAGAACATCCACCGAGGGAACGCCGCCCCCTTTGGACTATAAGGTATTTGTGTGTTTCTGTTTGTATGTATGTATGAAAGAAATTTATAATAAGGTGATTTTTTTTTTCTTTCGTTTTTCTAATTGTTCGAAAACTTTCCTGATATAGTTCGCTCGCTCTTTCTCGCTCTTTCTCCCTCCCTCCCTCCCTGCTCGGCCTCCCTGCCAGCCCGGCCTCCCTGCCAGCCCGGCCTCCCTGCCAGCCCGGCCTCCCTGCCAGCCCGGCCTACCGCCAGCCCACCCGCCCACCTTTCCCCCAGCCCGCCCGCATAATACTTTACGCTCCTACATCTATAATTACATTCCAATTCAATTTCATTATAGCTCAATAGAACTAACGTCTACTTTGGTATGCGATCTAGAGGTTAGGTTAGGTTAGGTTAGGTTTGCCTAACCTAACCTAACATTTTTTTTGTTATATATATATATATATATATATATATATATATATATATATATATATATATATATATATATGTTATAATATTTTTTACTATGTAGATATCATTCCAAAATAAGATTTATACGGTGTAGATAATTTTCCTTGTAGATAACAAGCCAAAGTAGCACCCTGTTATCTGTAATCTGTACAAGGCTTTCCCTAACCTTAACACTGTCGCAGGGAAAGTATACCAGATTCTTCCTAACCAAAATACCGAATCAGGCGACATATGTCACCTCCTTTTTCATGGGATCTGTCATTGGCTGACCTTCAGTGACCCGTCCTTCATCTTAATCCTCAAATAATCTTCCTCTCTCTCTCTCTCTCTCTCTCTCTCTCTCTCTCTCTCTCTCTCTCTCTCTCTCTCTCTCTCTCTCTCTCTCTCTCTCTCTCTCCTGTCGCTGCGGATTGAGTTCCAATATTATTTTGTCTAGGGTTTCCTTTTGTTGTATTTGTTCATGCAACGAAACTATTTTTGTATTTAATACATATGTATAATTATATGAAATATAGTTCAAATAGATAGGGTAGAGTGGGGTAAAGGGCCCCTGTGAGGTAAAAGGCTTTCCTCACGTTAGGGTTAATAGACTGACGTATCACAATCAGCTAATCTGGATATCAATGTCATCTGTCGTTACCTTTTTGCACTAACACCTCATTGGAAAAAGGGCGTGGAAGCCGATAAAACGTGGTGTTCTCTTTTGACTACATTTGATGTAAGTATATTGTCAAGTCAATGATATCCTTTACATATGTTTTATGTGAAAAGTCAATAATATGGATATAGATAGTTGGCAAAAAAACTTGAGGTTGCCCTGCAGTAAAAATCACTTGAAATCATACATTAGAATACTGTTATTGAAGAATGAGGATTTTGTTTACTTCAAAATGGCGTATTGGGTAAAAAGCCTGGTAGGGTCACATGAAGAACGTACACTTGGCTTTCATTGATACATAGGTCACAACTGTCGTTCTGATCAACACTAAATACATCCTTATGCTTTGTGTAAAGAGTTTTTCCTAATATGTGTACAAAAGGATATTTCCCTACCCTTTATTATCTAAGCGACTTCGCATGTAACTATGTAAAAATATGCTTATTTGTAGGTTTTTCTTTTATACGAGTTGCGTTTAGGGAAGAGAGTGAAGGGTGTACCAGGTGGCAAGGGCGTGACTTTAATAAGTGGACAGTTTTATCAAATATCATTCAATGTGTGAGGCAGTGCCAGTGCCCTGGTACCATATCTATCTACGTCCCTTAAAAGTGTTCAATACTATCTTGACAGTGTTTAGGTTGTTGTTATATTAATGTTCAGGTTGGAACATATTGTATAATCAAGTTGCAACACATTGTTTCACTCATCCCGGATTGTCTTATCTAAGAACACTACATATACAGTAAATACAAAAATAATTTCGTTACATGAACATAAACAATAAAAAGAAAGCCTGGGTAAAATATTGTTATAACTCAATCTACGGCGATAGAAACAGAAAACGGAAAAAAAACTAAAGGAACTGAAATCCTAACACGACGCTGTAATCGCATTACACTTCTCCACCAAAGGAACACTTAACGTTCATCAACGGGCTGCAGCAGCACAGGTTTGTGAACTGATCTGTTCACCTTCATATCTTGTTGGCCTTCATATTCACCTTCTCTCCTTTATGGCTTATACCTTATTTAAACATCTCGGACTTTACCATCAGAACTGGATATAATCAAACACACTTCAACAAGTTTCCAAACACCTTTTATAACATTGGTGTCTCCCACCTTCAGATTTCTGATTTCACAATGCCATTTTTGTTGTATAATTAAAGTTGGAAAGGAAATTTACACTTAAGCATCTTAAGCACCATTTTTAGGATGGTCAAGTTAATAGTAGCATTATACTATTAAAACAAAGGTGATTAGGATATCTGGTTACCGCTTTTACCTTCTAGAAAAGTGGTTTGAATGTCCAATCTTTCATGTGTGGGAGATATGAGACATATTTTCTCTTGTGCTCCTATCATTATTTTTTTGTGTATGTGAAAATGTAAAGTTCCAATTTTGTCTATCTTTTATTTCCAGGTTAATTGCCATCTAGCACCACCACCAACACCACCATCACCGCCAACACCACCTCTAGCGTCACCACCACCACTAGCAACACCAACTAATATAAGGTAACATTCTTATTACTACTACTACTACTACTACTACTACTACTACTACTACTATTACTACTACCACTACTACTACTACTACTATATACTATTACTACTATTACTACTACTACTACTACTACTACTATTACTACTATTACTACTACTACTACTACTACTACTACTATATACTATTACTACTATTACTACTACTACTACTACTACTACTACTACTACTATATACTATTACTACTATTACTACTACTACTGCTACTACTACTACTACTACTACTACTACTACTACTACTACTACTACTATTACTACTACTACACCACACCCACCACCACCACACCCACCACCACCACCGCAGTGATATATTCGTGTACTCGTAGCAGTAATTAATCAAGAAGGCAAGAGCGGCGATCAATCACGCGCTTCTTCACTAATTTCAGGCGTGACTTATTAAAAAAATCCTAATGAGGGGCGACAGGCGGGAAGGCCAACAGCAGCAGCACCAGGAGGAGGAGGAGGAGGAGGAGGAGAAGGAAGAGAAGGCAGTGTATCATGTTAAGAAAATAAGAGAGGAGGAGGAGAGGGATTGGTAAACACGGGAGAAAAGAGAGAGAGAGAGAGAGAGAGAGAGAGAGAGAGAGAGAGAGAGAGAGAGAGAGAGAGAGAGAGAGAGAGAGAGAGAGAGAGAGAGAGAGAGAGAGATTTAGTAAGTGATATAACGTTCAAATCTCTCTCTCATCTTTGTTTTACACTCAGAGAGACACTTGCCTGCCTATAAAACTTAAACAGATCAAACACATCACCACATTAACTGACACATCCCTCCATTACCTCGATCCCCTCACTGGCAGGATATATATATATATATATATATATATATATATATATATATATATATATATATATATATATAGTATATATATATATATATATATATATATATATATATATACTGCTCCTTCCCTCTCTCTGATTGTGGTATTAATGTGATTGTTCTTATATTACAGCTGCCGCCATTAGACTCCTACTACTACTACTACTACTACTACTACTACTACTACTACTACTAACTACTACTACTACTACTACTACAAGGGTCGTTGTGTCACAGCCTGGCAGGGGCGTGGAGTCCGTAGCCATTATGCCTCCTGCCCATCCTTGTCTTGGCAGGGACGGGCGGGCGGCAGAGGGCGAGCAGGGATCTCTCCATGCCCCTGCCATGTGTGTGTGGCGCGGCGCCCCCACCACCCTACCAGAACATCCACCGAGGGAACGCCGCCCCCTTTGGATTATAAGGTATTTGTGTGTTTCTGTTTGTATGTTTGTAGGTATGTAGGAAAGAAATTTATAGTAAGGTGATTTTTTTTTCTTTCGTTTTTCTAATTGTTCGAAAACTTTTCTCGCTCTTTCTCGTTCTCCCTTCCTCCCTCCCTGCCAGGTTCCAATCGCTTATACTATAATATATACGTAGTTCAAATCAATCTTTCTTCTTCGCATTTTAATTATTTTTGTAGTTATTTTGTTTTGTTTAATTATTGGTTCATAGAAATATACAATTTGCACGCTTTCAAAAGGTTCTAATCGCTTATACTTTTTAGTTTAAATCCATCTTGTTTTCTTTGCATTTTAGTTATTTTTATAAGGTCTGGGTTTAATTGTTGGTTTGTGTATTAGTGACGTTTTATTAATTCTTTGCGAGGTTATGTAGAGCGGAGTGATTTGAGGAACACTAGGAAGGTGTGTGTGTGTGTGTGTGTGTGTGTGTGTGTGTGTGTGTGTGTGTGTGTGTGTGTGTGTGACGGAGACGAGCTCTGAGATGACGCGCCTTACATCTCATACATACATATACATACGTTCATTGTTTACTTTTACTGCATACTCCTGCACTTGTTCTTTGCTTTGTGGCTGTATTTTGATTGTTAGGGTGTATGGTGAAAAAGTGTAAGCTATTGCAAGTAACAATGAATAAATGATCGTATATTTAGACATCAAAAACGATGAAAAGAGGGAAAATAACTCACAGTTGTCTTGTCTTGCACGCAACAATAAGACACATTACAGACATTGCTTGAAAAGGAGGTAGGATAATGTATAAACAGCATACACAGGAGAGTGAAGAGAAGCAAACAGAGTCACACCACAACCCAAGCAGGAACACCAAACAAACAGATAAACAGACAACACACACCAACCACTCTCCACTGCCATAGTTTATCACAGTCTCTGCTTTAAGTCACTGGTTTTCTGTCCATTCAAATCGCAGCGTGAACTCCTCCTCTGTCTCCTCCCTTCCTCCTCCTCCTCCATCTTGGCGCTGGGCGGGGCGCTGTTACCTGCCGGCCCACCTGAGCGGCCAGGTAACGCTAATGAACACAGGTAAAGCCTCCTCCGACCGCCTCTTGAATAAACGTGTCTATGATTTGTAAATGATAGGCCTAACATGGAAGTCCTGGATACTGTGGGGGAGGTACCGAGTGTGTTATTATTATGTTTATTAATTAGAGTTGATGTTGATGTTTACTTCATTCCCACCATCATTACTATTACTTCATCTACTACTACTACTACTACTACTACTACTACTACTACTACTACTACTACTACTACTATTACTGATGCTACTTTGTTTGAGTTTATGAAGTGTGTTTAAATTTCAATAGTATTTTTTTTTTATAGTTGTGTAATATGTAGTGTTTTTCATGGTTTTATTTTTTATCATGTTCAATGTTTTGTTAAGTCTTGTTGTTCTTCCTTATTTATCTTTCTTTTTATTGTTTTCTCTATATTATTAACATGGTGTATGGTATTCTCATCTTCTCGTTTGTTTGTGGTGGAGGTGGGCGGTAGGGCAGGTTATGGAGGGAGGAAGGGAGGGAGGAGGAAGAGGATCAGGTGGTCTGTCTCTCTCTCTCTCTCTCTCTCTCTCTCTCTCTCTCTCTCTCCCGCGCGCTGCTTCGCTATTGGCTGTTCACGGGACCTACCTGCAGGCCAGCCTCGCCTCGCTTCCCTCCACCCCTCTCTCTCTTGCTCCCTCTCTCTCTCTCTGTCTCTCCCTTTCCCCTCTTTCTCTCCCTCTCTTGTTAGCACGTCGCCCCTCTACCATCTCCCATTTTCTCTGTTGGTGTATATGTGTGCGTGTGTGTGCTTGTGCGTGTATAGGTGTATGTGTGCGTATGTGTGTGTGTGTGTGTTTATGTGTGTGTAGTGCGGGGGCCGCTGGCTCGTACGTTTGGTAGCGTCGGTCCGCCTGTCCCTCTGTAATGAGATGAGGGCAGAACCTCTTTACAGTGACCACCTCTCCTTCCACGTCACCCCCCAATCCCCTCGCCCACGCCCAGCGGAATGTAGCCGTGGGAGGATGGGTGCCTCCTCGCCACGGTGTGTTGACTGGGATGGTAGTGGGGGTGGCGGGGTGGGAGCAAGGCATGGACGGGTCATGGGGGATGCATCCCTGCAGAACACATCCCGTGCAGAAGGCAGGGACTGCGGCGGCGGTGGCGGCGACACCTGTGGTAGATGCCAGAGAGCGGGACATACAAGAGGCGCTCTTAAAGCCGTGCCGTGGCGGGCAAACTTTTCCCTTTTTTAATAAAGGCTGCGAGGCTGGTGGGGCGAGGGGTTCCCGACGGGCCGACAACCTGGGGCCGGGGACCACTAACTTCCCGCCCCGCTGGCCCGCTTTGTGGCACTAATGGATGACTGCCAGGTTGCCGCACACTCACACCTCCCGACAGGCTTCCCCTCCTCCCTCTCCTCCTACTTCTTCTCTTGAAATAACTTCGATTAATCGTATTAGTTGGTGATTTGCGCCCAACATTTGGCACATGTGCAGCACGAGCGGGAGGCGCGGCGGCCAGGTATCTGTGCCGTACACTTGGGATGCTCCTACTCCCCCTCGTCCTCTCTCCTTCCCTCCTGCAACTCCGGCGCAGTGCTGCCATCTGTGGACGGCGGCGGGAACCCGGGCCATCAACACACAGTGAAGCGACGTCACCTCCAGCACCAGCATGCCGTCCCTGCCCTGCCTGGAGCCCCAGGGCTCGTGTGGGGCTGTCCTGTGTGCAGGTGTGAGGCCCTGAGTGGCGGCGCACTGCTTACCTGACGCGGCAGCGATCAGCTGATGGAAAGGTGTGGCGTGACACCTCGAGTGGCAGGTGGGGGGGGTCAACCTTCAGAGGTGGTGTTCACATCAGCCAATCAGGGAACCTATTGCGCCAGCCAATCACCGCGTCCCCGTGTGTTTATGGTGTAATCTCATGTCACTGCTCGTCAAACTGGACCTGGGAGTCCTGAGCGAGTGCAGTGCTTCAACCTCGTGTGCCCGGCGGCTGCTGTGACTCGCGTGTCGTGACCAACGGACGAAGCAGTGGCGGGAGAGGAGACGGTGAAGGAGGCGGCGGCGGCGGAGTGGCGACGGCGGCGGTGAGGTGATGAGGCCAGTTGGCGGCCCAGTTGAGGAGGTGTCATCAACGAGGGGTGGTGGGGTGAGCCTATTAATGCCGTAAACCCTGCGTCCTTCGAAGGATTCCCGCCCGTGCGTCACCTGCTAGGATGGCCGATAATCCTGGACGGCCCGCCCCCAGCAGCTCTGCCCGACGCAAGCAGGCAAACCCCCGCCGCAAACAAGGTAACAATGTATCATTTACTTCCTCCTCGTGTTCTTCCTTGTTCTCTTCCTCTTGTCTCACCTGCCGGTAGTGTGTCGCTCCTCCCTCACCTTGTGTGTGCGTCAGCTGAGCCTCGTCAGCAGACCTTGTGTCAGGCCGCGCTGAGCCGAGTCGAGCTGAGCTGGACACTCGCTGATGAACGTTGCTTTCTGAATTATGACACGCGCCACCACCACCACCACCATCGCCATCAGGAGGGAGAAATAAAAACAGAGAGGCTGAGGAGGAGAGGGCGTGGGCATACCTGGCGTGGCGTGGAGATAGTCCCGCACCGATACACACCTGGGCACGTATTGATCCCAGAGAGGAGCAAGCAAGCCGAGCGATGAGATACGAGAGGCGGCCATTCTAGGCGGTAAATTTGGGCCGGCGTGGCTCCTCCTGCCAGGACCGCCCCCTCCCCTCTCCTTCCTCTCCCTCCCCTCACCTTTCCTCCGTCCCTCCACCCACCCACCCACCCACTCCATGTGCCTCCTCTTCTCTACACCCACCCCCGTCCTCCTGCCGTGTGACATTTCGCCTCTGCGCTTAAGTTGGTTATTGGAAGTCGAGTTTTGCGTTGTCTGGAAGAGAGAGAGAGAGAGAGAGAGAGAGAGAGAGAGAGAGAGAGAGAGAGAGAGAGAGAGAGAGAGAGAGAGAGAGAGTAAAGAGGAGGTAGGTAAGCATCGTGCGAGCCTGTGTAGGAGGAGGAGGTGGTGGTGGGAGGGGAGTGAGAGAATCTGGCACTATTATCCTCCACCTCCCCTCACTCTTCCACTCCCCTCACTCACTATCCTAACTCCGAATCCCTCCTGCTCCTCCTCCTCCTCCTCCTTCTCCTCCTTTGCTATGTTCCTCCTCTGCTTTGTCTCCATTTCCTCTCCCTCTTGTTTCTCCTCCTCCTCCCCCTCCTCCCCACCAGCGTATCTATCTACGTCCCTCCTTCCCTCCTCCTCCCTCAACGTTAACGAGTTCCCCTTCCCTGAGAGAGAGAAAGAGAGAGAGAGAGAGAGAGAGAGAGAGAGAGAGAGAGAGAGAGAGAGAGAGAGAGAGAGAGAGAGAGAGGACGAAAGAAAAAAATACTAAGAGGGAGATAAGAAAGATATAAAAATGGAGGAGCAAGGGAAAGGTAAATAAATCTAGAAATGGACAGGAAAAATAGGGAAGAAAAACAGGAATAAATGGAGGGAGAGCGAAAAAAAAATTTGAGGAAGAGGATTAGGAAGAAAACTATAAAAACAGAAGAGGTAGAAGGGAAGAGAGAGAGAGAGAGAGAGAGAGAGAGAGAGAGAGAGAGAGAGAGAGAGAGAGAGAGAGAGAGAGAGAGAGAGAGAAGGAACAAATGAAGGGAGGGAGGGAGGGAAGTAGGAAGGAGGAGAGGAGGAACAAATGGAGAGGGAATGAAGAGGGGAATGGAGAGGGGGAGGGGAGAGGGGAAAGAGGGGTAAGAGGGGTAGGTCGGATCTTCACTTCAGGACAGTAGGAGTTATTACTAGAAGCGGATTGCTCTTTGCTGGATGGATCAAGGGTGAAATGGTTGCCTTGAATAGGTTAACTGGACGTGTAATGGTTGTAGTGAGTATCAGGAGGGCAGCGGATAGTGTGGCAGGAGGCAGGTAAAGGCAGTAAAGGGTAGAAGTTAATTTGGTATGTATAGTAAAAGTAGTAATAGTAATAATAATAGTAATAGTAATAATCTAAAAGGGTAAATCTTTTCTTTTATTGTAGTATTTTAAGTAGGATTTTTTTTCTTTTTTTTTCTGGTAATGGGCACAGTGACTCTCCTATTAAAACAAGGACTATACCAGGTCTTGTCTCCCTCCTCCTCCTCCTCCTCCTCCTCCATTACCTCCTCCTTACTCCTCCCTCACAGTGCCACCTCCCACCCACCCTCCTACCTTCCCTCCCTCTCTCGTCCATCAGAGGTAGAGGCGTGGCCCGTTTAGCATACATATTGGACTAGGGGCCTCGTGCTCCCCTGCCTACCATACCTGTTCCACCTCTGCCGCCCCCCCTCATCACTCCCTGCCAACCCCCCTGCCACCCCCTGCCCCTCACACACACACCTGTACTACTGGATCTTTTCCATCACTCTTCTCTTGAAATTCTTAGGTGTCTGCTCCATCTTATCTCTTTTTCTTTCTTTCTTGTTGAGGAGAGAGAGAGAGAGAAAGAAAAGAGGAGTAGAAGGAGTAATTATCTTCGTTTCTTACCTGACAGCTCACCTGCAACGCTTTC
>JAPQNM010000017.1:10463495-10468495 GCA_029783475.1 Metacarcinus magister | reverse complement strand
CCTCCTCCTCCTCCTCTCCTCCTCCTCCTCCTCCTCCAAAGTGACACTGACATCACCTTCCTGACGAGAGGTACAGGAGACACCTTTTTCCTCTCCCCTCCTTCCCTCCTTCCTTACCTCCTTCCCTCCCTCCCTCCCTCCCTTCACAATCCCTCACTGTCTGTTTTGAGGGCGTAACACCTGGCCAAATACACACTCAGGTGTTTGGAGGGAGGGAGGGAGGGAGGGAGGGAAGGAGGGAGGAGGGGAAGGAAGGGAAGGAAAGGATGTGTTATAATAGTTGACTGAGTGATATTTTTTTAGCGTTTTTTTATTTATTTTGTGGTGAAAAAAAAAACTATTCCTGTTTGGTGATTTGATTTGGAGTTGAAGGAAGGTTTTGTTTTGGTGTTGTTGTTGTCTCTCTCTCTCTCTCTCTCTCTCTCTCTCTCTCTCTCTCTCTCTCTCTCTCTCTCTCTCTCTCTGTCACACCTCTCTTTTCCACGCCATTTTCTCTATCCTTACATTCCTTCCTCTTTTTTTTTTTATCTCCCTTCCTACCCATCCCTCCTCCCCACCCATCACCCCTGCACACCCCTCCTCCTCCCCACCGTCACCCCTTCCCTTCACCCATCACCCCCGCACACCCCTACCTGCCCCGCCCCAAAAGCCCCGTCCCCCCCACCCCCCCACACTCACACCTGTCGTTCCCAACAATAACACGTGGAGGAATTTTTCGACAGGTAATATCCCGCAGCATTTGTGATTTGCGAGCTTCACAGGTGACATCCCCGCTATTCACCTCCTCCTCCTCCTCCTCCTCCTCCTCCTCCTCCTCCTCCTCCTCCTCCTCCTCCTCTTCCTCTTCCTCCTTCACACCGTAGCGGCTAATGGAAGGTGTCAGGGCCCGGCATCAGAGCCTCTTCAGTACCTCCTCCTCCTCCTCCTCCTCCTCCTCCTCCTCCTCCTCCTCCTCCGCCTCCTCCTGCCGCGCTACAAATAGAAAATGAGAGTCAAGGAAATGTGTGAGAAAAAATCATAATAGCATAATGTTTGCTGGGAAAGGTGTCGCGTGTGTGTGTGTGTGTGTGTGTGTGTGTGTGTGTGTGTGTGTGTTTGTGTGTGTGTGTTAAGTGTGGGTTCAGAGGTCAAGAATCTGCGGCGGAGGGACCCGATCGACCCCAGGTGGAGGTCATTGCCTGTTGACGCGTTACGGACTACGACGAAGAGGAGGAGGAGGAGGAGGAGGAGGAGGAGGAGGAGGAGGAGGAGGTCGCTAGTGTGAGAAGGTGAGGTGTGATGAAGGAAGACAAGCTATAGAGAAGAACACGAGAAGGAAGATAGGAAGAAAGAGGAGGAAGAGGAGGAGGAAGATAGAGAGGATGAGATGTAAAAGAAGAGGAGAAGGATTAAGATAAAGAGGATGAGAAGTAAAGGAGGAGGAGGAGGAGGAGGAGGAGGAGGAGGAGGAGAAGAAGGAGGAGGAGGAGGAGGAGGAGGAGGAGGAACTGAGACAAGCACATTTCAGCAGTAGGAAATGTCACTCCTCCGGTTGTGTTCTGCTGATCTGTTCGCTGCCTGTGGGTGTCTCCTGCTGGCGCTGCGTCGTGGGGCACTCAGGTACAGGCGCCCCGTCAGCACCTCCTCCTCCTCCTCCTCCTCCTCTCCTCCTCCTCCTCCTCCTCCTCCTCCTCCTCCTCCTCCTCCTTGTTATCGTCGTTCTTCTCCTTTTCTTCCTACTATGCTCAAATTATTTTTCGTCTCCTACTTTCCTCCTTACGTGAGAGAGAGAGAGAGAGAGAGAGAGAGAGAGAGAGAGAGAGAGAGAGAGAGAGAGAGTGAGAGAGTGAGAGTGAGAGATTTGAAACAGTGTGCAAAGTGATATTGACGCCAAAGTGTACTGGTATACAGATGTGTGTGTGTGTGTGTGTGTGTGTGTGTGTGTGTGTGTGTGTGTGTGTGTGTGTGGTGTTATTAGTTGAGGGGAGGAGGGAGAGGGGGAGGGGAGTTGAGGGGAAGTGGGAGGGAAGGGGAGGGTGTGTTAGAGGCGCGTGAGGGGACGTGAGGGGGGGGGGAAAGGGAATCAGTGTCCCCACGATATGAGGAGGAGGAGGAGGAGGAGGAGGCGTTGGCAGGCTGGTGGAGTCCTGTCACATCCTTTCTGGTTATCTTTACGTGAGAAGTGAGCAAATAAGGTCCTCCTCCTCCTCCTCCTCCTCCTCCTCCTCCTCCTCCTCCTCCTCCTCCTCCTCCTCCTCCTTGTCTGTGCTCCTTCCTTCCAAACACGATGAGTAAGCCATTTCAGGCAAGTTCCAGACAGTTTCCAGGCTGGTGTGTGTGTGTGTGTGTGTGTGTGTTATTTTTTTTTTCCACTATCTCTCTCGTACTATCTCTCTATCTCTATCTCTCTCTGCTTCCTCTTTCTTTCAGATTAATTGGAGCCTCAGTTCCCTCCCTACCTCCAGTCTTTTGCTCATCTCCCCTCTCTCTTCCTCCCTCCTTCCCTTCCCTCCTTCCCTCCTTCCCTCCCTCCCTCTTTCCCTACCTGCTCTCTTATGTAAATTCCTACCGGGCCTCACATTTTTGGGGGTAAAGGAAGGAAAAACACATTCTTTAATTTTCTTGAACGTGATAAACATGGTAGGTGGATTTTGGGACAGCGGAGAGAGGTTGTGAGTGAGTGAGTGAGTGAGTGAGTGAGTGAGTGAGTGAGTGAGTGAGTGAGTGAGTGAGTGAGAAACGTAAGAAATAGATCAAAATGACGAGGAAGAAAGAGAGAAATAAAGAGACAGGTGTATATAGAGAGAAAGGAAGAAGAAAAAAAAAATATAAGGGGGTTGGGAATAAGGGGAATAAACATAGTAACAAGGGATAAGGAAACAAGTGAAGATCGGGAACCTGTATAAACTCTCCACAAGGGGGATTGAATGCTCCTCTTAGGTAGTGTTTAACTTGTATTGATTTCCCATTACTAGAGTTTCCTTGAGCTGCATAGTTATACGAGACGGAGGAGGAGGAGGAGGAGGAGGAGGAGGAGGAGGAGGAGGAGGAGAAGAAGTTGAAAGAGCAAATGAAGGCGCAAAAGTAGGAATTTTAGGAGCAGAAGAAGGAGGATGGAGGAGGAGGAAGAGCAGTAAAATAAGGAAGAACAGTAGGAAGAAGAGGAGGAGGAGCAGGAGGAAGTGAATAAGAAGAAGTTGAAAGAGCAAATGAAGGAGCAAAAGTAGGAGTTTTAGGAGCAGAAGAAGGAGGAGGAGGAGGAGCAGGAGTAGGAGGAGGAGGAAGAACAGTAGGAAGAGCAGGAGGAGTAGGAGGAGGAGGAGGAAGAGCAGCATCTATTGATTCTCGTCCACCTGTTATGGTCATCTGCATAACAATTCAGTTCTCGCCCCTCCTGTTCCCTTGGCTGCCAACTTGACGCACACACACACACACACACACACACACACACACCACACACACACACACATATACACACACCACATACACACACACACACACACACACACGTTTACACTTCAGAAATTATGTAGTAGTAGTAATGATGATTCTCTCTCTCTCTCTCTCTCTCTCTCTCTCTCTCTCTCTCTCTCTCTCTCTCTCTCTCTCTCTCTCTCTCTCGACACAAGGTAGACTTTTCCTCCTTCCCCTTAGCAGTCAAGAGGTAAATGGCAACAATGAAGGAGGAGGAGGAAGAGGAGAAGGAGGAGGAGGAGGAGGAGGAGGAGGAGGAGGAGGAGGAGGAGGAGGAGCGTCGGTAGGTGGGAGCAATAACGTTTGAAACATTGTTGGAAGAGTTTAAGGGAATGTCTTCGTGTCCAACCAGGTGAGTCGAGGAGGTGGAGGAGGAAGAGGAGGAGGAGGAGGAGCAGGAGGGAAAGGAGGTCCAGAAGGAGGAGGAGGGGCAGAGGGCGATGAAAATGGGAAAGAGTAGAAAGTTAGAAAGAGAAGGGACAGGAGGACTGAATGCATTAGAGAGAGAGAGAGAGAGAGAGAGAGAGAGAGAGAGAGAGAGAGAGGAGAGAGAGAGAGAAGAGAGAGAGAGAGAGAGGAGAGAGAGGAGAAGAAGGAGGAAGAGGAAGACGAAAAGTAGGAAGAATACAACTTAATAAAAAATAGAGACGTGCAAAAAAAGAAAAAAAAAAAAAAGGATTGGATATAACCTTTCTTCCTCCTTCCTCCTCCTCCTCCTCCTCCTCCTCCTCCTCCTCCTCCTCCTCCTCCTCTCCTCCTCCTCCTTCCTTCTTTTCCTTCTTGTTCTTGTTCTTCTAATTCCTCTTCTTCCTTTCTTTCCTTCCTGTTTTCCTCTCTTCCTCCTATCTTTATCATCAATATTAATATGCTAATTCCTCTGCCCAATTTTTTTTATACAATATTTTCTTATTAAATATTCCTAAATGTTCCTCCATGTTTTCCTTCTCTCTCTTCCTTCTTTCCCTCCCTTCCTTCCTTTCCCTCCCTTCCTTTCTCTCCGTCCCTCCCTACCTTCATTGTTTCCTTTTATCTCTTCCTCCTTTCCCTCCTTCTCTCCTTTCTCTAAGTCTCTCCTCCTTCCATTCCTTCCTCCTTTCTCTCTATCTCTTCCTCACTTCCTCCTTTCTCTCCGTCTCTCACTCCCTTTCACCTTTCCTCCTTTCCCTCCTTTCTCTCCATCCCTCCCTCCATTCCTTCTTTACCTTCCTCCCTTCCTCCTCCTTTCCCTCCCTCCCTCCCTCCCCCCCTTCCCCGTTTTCTTCCACTCACCTGGGGGCACAAAAAAAAAAAGTTTCCTCCCTCGGTATTTATGCAAAGAACCGGAGCAAGAAAATTGAGAGAAAAGTATTATCTTACGTTTCGATAAATGGTGTTTTTTTATTTTTTTTATAACTTTTTTTTCGTATTTTCTCTTTTATTTTGTTCCTTTTCACTTTTTTTTCTTTTTTTTCTTTTTAACTCTTTTTCTTTCTTTCTTTCTGTCTTAATTTTTCGTTCTCTTTTCTTTCCTTTCTTTTGATCGCATTTCTATCTTTTTTTAACCTTTC
>JAPQNM010000017.1:10450995-10455995 GCA_029783475.1 Metacarcinus magister | reverse complement strand
ATAGACAGATAGATAGATAGATAGATAGATAGATAGACAGATAAATGGACTGACAGACAAACAGACAGACAGATTAATTAGAGTCTCCTTACGTCTCCCAGGTTGGTGAGGCAACACACGTGGCCCCTCACCCCCCTCTCCCCTCATTTCCCCTCACCCCATCATGACCTTAATCCTGGTGCCCTCTGACCCTCTCTTCGGTGACCTCCCCCCCCCACTTCAGGAAGATTTGACACCTGATACAAAACTATGTGCCCTTCCCCTCATTCCCCCCCGCCCCCCATCAACGCCACAGTGGGGTCCTTCACCCATCACTCCCCTCACCCCCCATCACCTGAACGCCGCACCCCCTAAATCACTTGACCCCTACCTCCCTCCCACCTGACCCCTGACCCCTTGATGACCGAGTATCTGGCATGAGAGGTGAGGGGAGATGAGGGGAGAGGTGAGGTGAGATGAGGGTTGCCTTTAAGATGATGAGAAGGAGGTATTTTCTACCCTCTTCTTCCTCTTTCTTCATTTCCTACTCTTCCTCTGCTTCCTCCTCCTCCTCTTCCTTCTCCTCCCTCTTCTTCCTCTTCCTCCTCCTCTTTCTCTTGTTATAGTTAGTTTTATTATTACATTTATTATTCTATGTTTCATTTACATTATTATTTTCTTTTCACTTATTTAAATGAAACATAATTATGATCGTAAAAAAAAATAAAAGAAAGAAAGAACAAAAAAATGACAAATGAATGAATAAAACAAACTAACACACACAAACAAACAAACAAACAAACAAACAAACACAAATACCTGTATACCATTCATTAGGACAAACAGTGAAAAGAAAGAAAGAAAGAAAGAAAGAGAGTGAGTGAGTGAGTGAGTGAGTGAGTGAGTGGGTTTTTAAAGGGGGGAAGGTAGGGGGGAGGGGGGAGGGGGAGGGGGGAGGGGGGAAGGCGACCATTATTTTGTGTGCTGGGAGGCTGAGACAAGGTAGGCCTATAGCTGACAGAGTGAAGGGCTGTGTGTGTGTGTGTGTGTGTGTGTGTGTGTGTGTGTGTGTGTGTGTGTGTGTATGTCTGTGTGCATATGTATTGTTCTGCTGTCCGCTTTAAATTTCCATTGTATGTCCGTCTCTCTCTCTCTCTCTCTCTCTCTCTCTCTCTCTCTCTCTCTCTCTCTCTCTCTCTCTTTCTCTTTCTCTCTCTTTCATTATTAAGAATATAAGGAAAATAGGTGGAGGGACGAAAGGAATAAGAGAGAAAACAGAAAAAAGGACAAGAGAGAGAGAGAGAGAGAGAGAGAGAGAGAGAGAGAGAGAGAGAGAGAGAGAGAGAGAGAGAGAGAGAGAGAGAGCTACCTGCCTCACCTTCCCATTATGTCGCTTCCTGAGACATAAACATTTTCTAGAGCTGAGACGAAGCGCTGAGTTCAATGTGACCCTCATCCATATGTATAGTTGTGGAGGAGGAGGAGGAGGAGGAGGAGGAGGAGGAGGGGGAGGAGGAGGGGGAGGAGGAGAGACAAATGTTAAGGAGAAGTGGTGGAAGATTTTACTCCTAAGCATCTTTTTCTCTCGCTCTTTTTTTTTTTTTAACTCTCTCTCTCTCTCTCTCTCTCTCTCTCTCTCTCTCTCTCTCTCTCTCTCTCTCTCTCTCTCTCTCTCTCTCTCTCTCTCTCTCGAAAACATTCACTAATTGCTGGTGAACACACGAGGACCATTTTGAGAAAGGAGAGATTTCCTCCTTCCCAGGTGAAGACTCTCTCCCTCCTCTCTCCCTCTTCAGGACAAAAGAAGAGGGGAGAGAGAGAGAGAGAGAGAGAGAGAGAGAGAGAGAGAGAGAGAGAGAGAGAGAGAGAGAGAGAGAGAGAGAGAGAGAGAGAGAGAGAGAGAGAGAGAGAGAGAGAGAGAGAGAGAGAGAGAGAGAGAATGATAGAAAAAGAGTTGGCACCACTGTATATCCCTCCATTCCCCTCTCTCTTTCTCTCCCTTTCCCTCACTCACCCTGTCCGTCGTTTCCCTCCCTTTCCCCCCTCCCTCCCTCCCTCCCTCCCTCCCTTCCCCCCTCCCTTTCCCCTCACTGGCAACACTGCGGACGACACATTTGCCGGAAGGTCCAATAAAATCGACCCTTTTTTTTTTGTTCGATTCACATTGAAAGTCAAATTAAGAAGAACACCTGGGATGCTGGTGGGCGGGGGGCGGGGGAGGAGGAGGAGGAGGAGGAGGAGGAGGAGGAGGGGCTAGAGGGGTAGGGGGCGGCGCTCCTTGGAGGGTTTTATGGGCGGGCCACGGATTTTGAGACGGTCCACCTTGCGATATTGGAATTTGAGGGGGAAGCAATTTTCTCTCAAAGTCAAACAAACGACGTCTTGAAAGGAAGCAATGGATTTTATCACAAATATGTACATTCAACTGTGTTTGGCCTGAAGGGGGGGTGAGGGGGGAGGGTGAGGGGAGAGGGTGAGGGGAGGGGGAGAGAGTGAGGGGAGGGGGGAAGGGTGAGGGGAGGGTAAGGGATAAGGGATAAGGGATAAGGGATAGGACAGGTGCGAGACGTGGTTTAGATGAGCTTATACATGGCAGGTGTGTGTGTGTGTGTGTGTGTGTGTGTGTGTGTGTGTGTGTGTGTGTGTGTGTGTGTGTGTGTGTGTGTGTGTGTGAAATGTTTTATTATTTGTTTATTTATCTTTTGTTTTATGTTTGGTATCGTTTATGTTCTCTATTCCTCTTCCATAAAGCATTCTCTCTCTCTCTCTCTCTCTCTCTCTCTCTCTCTCTCTCTCTCTCTCTTTCCTCATTTTTCCTAATTTTTCACTCCATCGCTCCTCCTCCTCCTCCTCCTCCTCCTCCTCCTCCTCCTCCTCCTCCTCTTCCTCCTCCTTTTAACCTGTTTTCCCCCTGTGTCCCAGCTGACGCCTTTCCCCTCCTTCCTTCCTTTCCCTCCCCTCCCTCCCTCCCTCCCTCCCTCCCTCCCTCCCTCCCCTCCCCTCCCTCCCTCCCTCCTTCCCTCCCTCTCCTCCTTCCCCCAAAAGTCACCTGGTTCCAAAAATAAAAAAAAGTCTGAAATATTAAGGCATTTCTGTATCCTTTCCCTCCTCTCTCCTCCCCTCTTTTCCCTTCCCCTCTCCTTCTTCTCCTCTCCTTTCCCCTCTTCTCCCCACCTCTCCCCTCACTATCCCTTCCTTCCCTTTTCTCTTGCCTCATCCTCCTCTCCCTTCCTCTCTCTCCCTCCCTCCCTCCCTCCCTCCCTCTCTCTCTCTCTCTCCCTTCCTTTTCCTCTTCCTTTACACTTTAAAAAAAATTGAAAAGTTTGTAAAAGAAATCAAGGTTTGAAATTACACCAACGTCGCTGTTCCTTCAAGTTTGTGTGTGTGTGTGTGTGTGTGTGTGTGTGTGTGTGTGGTGTGTGCGTGTGTGCGTGTGTGTGTGCGTGTGCGTGTTGGTTGAAGGGAAAAATAGCAATACAGCAACTATGCAAATATAAGAATAACTTTTAATTATATTTTTTGGAAGGCATTTCAAGTGATTTCAATATGGCGGCGGCCGGGGGGGGGCGGGGGGGGTGTGGGGGCGGGGGGGGGCGTGAAAGGTGAAGACGAGGGGAGGTTAAGGGGGAGGTTTGGCGGGAAGGGCGTGCTCAGTATTGTGTATATTGTTGTTAATTGTTGTTATTATTATTATTATTATTATTATTATTATTATTTGAATTTTTTTTATTATCATTACTTTCATTTTCCTATCTAAATCCTTTTCATTAATTTTCTCTCCTCCTCCTCCTCCTCCTTTTCATCTTCTTCCTAACCCTCCTCTTCCTCCTCCTCCTCCTCCTCCTCTTCCTCCTCCTATCATTTCTCACCCTTCAAACTTGTCCAGCATTTCCTTATGTTACTCCTCTTCCCTCCCCTCATCCCTTCCTCTCACCTCCTCCCCTCCTCCCCCCCCAAAGTTCACCTGTTCCTCTGTGAGCCTAAACTACTTAATTTGTTCCCAGGTGAGACGTCTGATGGCTTCCTTCGTCCAGGTGTCTCTGTTGCATATGTATGAGGGAGGGAAGAGAGGGAGGAAATGAGGGGAAGTGAGGGGAGGAAAAGGGGAAGGAAGGGAAGAGGGTGTTTAGAGGGGAATCTTACGGATGAATGACACGGGAGAGTAAATGAATACAAATAGGAGGAGAAAAGAGGAGGAAGAGGAAGAGAACAAAGAAGTACAAAGGAGTACAAAGGAAGAACAGACAGCAACAGTTCTACTGGACCTAACGAGGCTGTCTGTTTAGCTACACTACTACTGTAACATCTACTTGATAGAGACAAAAGGACAGCAAAGTGGAAGGCTCCTCCCCACCCACCCCTCCCTCCAGCCGAAGCTGGCCGGAAGAGGAAGTGATACCATGTAGTATGGAAAAACTATCATGGAATTTGTATTGGAAAGTGAAAAAAGTACGGACGAATGAAATACTCTATTTGTTATTGTCAGTAATTATGATGGTAATTAGTAGATATTGTTAATTGAAGGTAATGCAAGACACAAACAAAAACAACGTAATCCTGGTTTATGTTATTGTACATAATAACTTTGTGTTTCAACAACAATCCATCATCAATCCACCACCACCAAATACCATCACTTTCACCTATTCCTTTTCCACTTTTCAAGAATTTTTTTTCCTTTCCACTTTTCCCACTTTTCCTTCTACATTCGCCAGAAGCTCAAAACAACAAACTTAAACACCCTTCACCTTTTGGAATGACTTGCTCGACCTTTTTTTTTCATTTCTAAATATATCATTCATACAAAAATGAAAATCGTCCTGGAAATCATCAAGATTTTGTGTGTGTTTTTTTGTGTCCGGCTTCTCCTTCGATTCGCCGGACTGAATGATGACAGACCGCCGCTTGCGGAGTCGCCCTTGTGCTTGTGGTGGTGCTTGGAGAAGATGGGGCCACAAGCTGGGGGACTGTGAGCTGGGGGACGAAGCTGGTCAGAAGTTTCGGAGATCACCAGCGTCCCC
>JAPQNM010000017.1:10440285-10450895 GCA_029783475.1 Metacarcinus magister | reverse complement strand
GAGAGAGAGAGAGAGAGAGAGAGAGAGAGAGAGAGAGAGAGAGAGAGAGAGAGAGAGAGAGAGAGAGAGATTATGAAAAAAGGGAGAAACAGACAAACACCCAAATATTAAGATATGCAACGAAGAAAATAAATAAAAAAAATAAGTAAAAATTAAAGAACAAAGGAGAAAAAAGAAGGAAAAGGAGGATTAGAGGAAAAAAGTGAGTGGAAAAAAGGGAGGGAAAAAAGGGAGAGGAAAAAAGGGAGAGGAAAAAAGGGAAAAAAGGGGAAGGAAAAAACATAATAGGAAAATAAGTTAGTGGGAAAAAAAGGGTAATATCTAACAACGACAGGTAGCTAGAAGGAAGGAAGAAAAAAAAATTAATTAAACATCAACAGGGAAACAGATACTAGGGAGAAAAAAAAAAATAAATAAATAAAAAAATTAAAAAAATGCTTACCTGTTTAAATTTTTCTACCTGGCGACTTGATCATTACGTTAATTAATCTACGTGTCAACAGGTATTTTTAACGTCCTTCCCTGGCCTTCTAAATATGAGTATAATTAATGTTATAATTAAAGGATAATGAGGAATTGGATTTAGCGATGCAATAAAGAGCTAAGTTATTAAGGTGTAATCTACCTGCAAGACCTGACCTGACACCTGCTGGACGAGGAGGAGGAGGAGGAGGAGGAGGAGGAGGAGGAGGAGGAGGAGGAGGAGGAGGAGGAGGGGGAGGTGGAGGAGGATAAAAAGAAAGAACGGTAAAAAGAAGAAAAGAAGAAAAACAAAACAAAAGAAAAAAGAGAAGAACAAGAAGAACAAGACAACCACCACCACCACGAATAACAACAATAAAACAAAATAAAAAACAAAATAAAATTATATAAAACAATGTAAAACAATGAAGACAAAAAAAAAGAAAAGAAAAGAGGAAAAGAAGAAAGAAATGAAACTACTTTGTGATTCCATAAAAGAAAAGAAAAAAAAAATTTGGAGGAGGAGGAGGAGGAGGAGGAGGAGGAGGAGGAGGAGGAGGAGGAGGAGGAGGAGGAAGAGGGCTATACCTGGTGATATTGGTGCTTGGACCGGGAGGGAGGGGAGAGGAGAGGGGAAAGAGAGATGAGGGAAGGTAGGGAAAGGGAGGTAGGAGGGTTAGGGAAGAGGGGAGATGAGGGGAGATGAGGGGAGATGAGGGGAGGGATGAGGCAGGACGCGTAATAACTCGCACACCTGTCACCTTTATAACCAGACCATGTAAGGGGAGGGTGAGGGGAGGGTGAGGGGAGGGTGAGGGGAGGGTGAGGGGAGGTAAAGAGGGGAAATGACGGAGGCAGGGAATGGAGGATCAGGTATGCTTCCCCTCACCCCCAAATCCTTCCCCAAAACCCCAATCCTGCCCCTTTAAACCCTCTCCTTCTCCCCTCAATTGCAGGATACCGATAAGTTTAGGTAAGGATTGGACTGAGGGGAAATTTTTAAAGACTGGGTTAAAATGTTATTAATTAGGATTGTTAGTGATGATTAGATGATTCTTAAGTTTGATTTGTGACTGAGTTTCCCCTCACTTCCCCTCACTTGTCTGTTGTTACATCCAGGGAAGAAAGGGAAAGAAAGTTGAATAATGTGAGAAAATAAGGAAAGATGAAGATAATGTATTACAGAGGGGAAAAGGAAAATAATAAAATGCACCTATGATAGAAATGAAAAAAGGAAAGAAAGAATGATATGAAGTAAATAACGAAAGACAGAAATAATACAAAAAAAAAATTAAAAAATTATAAAAAAATTGAATTGAATTAAAAAAAAAACGTGATTAACAAGAAATTAACAAAAAACAAGGAAAAAAATTAATAATAACAATAATAATAATAACAATAATAATAATAACAATAATAATAATCATAATAAACACAAATGAAAAATAAAAATCACATTCGGAAACTATTATATAAGAACTAAGAGGATTAGACACCATATAAAAACGATTAAAACCCATTAATAGACACCATTATCACCTTTATGAACCAATTCCTAACTTCCAACCCTTTAGCTTACTCTGTTAAACTTTCCTCTCCGAATATTTGTTCTATGACTAACAATTACGCAGTAAAATTAAACTTAATATTTATTTAAAAACATGACTTTCCTCCTCATTTCTCGAAAGCTATTATAGATATTGGAAATATACTTGCAGCATCTGATTCACCTAATTAAACTGTTCAACTGTGATTATGAATATTTGTTCTATGACTAATAATTACGCAGTAAAATGAAACTTAATATTTATATAAAAACATGACTTTCCTACTCATTTTCCCGAAAGCTATTAGAGATATTGGAAATATGATTGCAGCATCTGATACACCTAATTAAACTGTACAACTGTCATTATGAATATTTGTTCTATGACTAATAATTACGCAGTAAAATGAAACTTATATTTATATAAAAACATGAATTTCCTCCTCATTTTCTCGAAAGCTATTAGAGATATTGGAAATATCACTGCAGCATCTGATAGACCTAATTAAACTGTAAAACTGAAATTATGAATATTTGTTCTATGACTAATAATTACGCAGTAAAATTAAACTTTATATTTATATAAAAACATGATTTTCCTCCTAATTTTCTCGAAAGCTATTAGAGATATTGGAAATATCATTACAGCATCTGATACACCTAATTAAACTGTACAACTGTCATTATGAATATTTGTTCTATGACTAATAATTACTCAGTAAAATGAAACTTAATATTTCTATGTAAAACATAATTTTCTCCTCATTTTCTCGAAAGCTATTAGAGATATTGGAAATATCATTGCAGCATCTGATACACCTAATTAAACTGTACAACTGATATTATGAATATTTGTTCTATGACTAATAATTACGCAGTAAAATGAAACTTAATATTTATATAAAAACATGACTTTCCTCCTCCTTTTCTCGAAAGCTATTAGAGATATTGGAAATATCATTGCAGCATCTGATACACCTAATTAAACTGTACAACTGATCATTATGAATATTTGTTCTATGACTAATAATTACGCAGTAAAATGAAACTTAATATTTATATAAAAACATGACTTTCCTCCTCCTTTTCTCGAAAGCTATTAGAGATATTGGAAATATCATTGCAGCATCTGATACACCTAATTAAACTGTACAACTCTCATTATGAATATTTGTTCTATGACTAATAATTACGCAGTAAAATGAAACTTAATATTTATATAAAAACATGACTTTCCTCCTCATTTTCTCGAAAGCTATTAGAGATATTGGAAATATCACTGCAGCATCTGATAGACCTAATTAAACTGTAAAACTGACATTATGAATATTTGTTCTATGACTAATAATCAGGCAGTAAAATGAAACTATATATTTATATAAACACATGACTTTCCTCCTCATTTTCTCGAAAGCTATTAGAGATATTAGAAATATCATTGCAGCATCTGATAGACCTGATTAAAATCTACTACTGTCATTATGAATATTTTCACTAGTACTAATAAATACTGAATTTTACTTTTTTTTAAATTACTTTCTTCCTCATTTTCTCGAAAGCTATTAGAGATATTGGAAATATCATTACATCATCTGATACACCTAATTCAACTGTACAACTGATATTATGAATATTTGTTCTATGACTAATAATTAAGCAGTAAAATAAAACCGTATTTTTATATAAAAACATGATTTTCCTCGTCATTTTCTCGAAAGCTATTAGAGATATTGGAAATATAATTGCAGCATCTGATAGACCTAATTAAATTGTACAACTGATATTATGAATATTTGTTCTATGACTAATAATTACGCAGTAAAATTAAACTTAATTTTTATTTAAAAACATGACTTTCCTCCTCATTTTCTCGAAAGCTATTAGAGATATTGGAAATATCATTGCAACAGCTGATACACCTAATTAAACTGTAAAACTGAAATTATGAATATTTGTTCTATGACTAATAATTACGCAGTAAAATTAAACTTTATATTTATATAAAAACATGATTTTCCTCCTAATTTTCTCGAAAGCTATTAGAGATATTGGAAATATCATTACAGCATCTGATACACCTAATTAAACTGTACAACTGTCATTATGAATATTTGTTCTATGACTAATAATTACTCAGTAAAATGAAACTTAATATTTCTATGTAAACATAATTTTCTCCTCATTTTCTCGAAAGCTATTAGAGATATTGGAAATATCATTGCAGCATCTGATACACCTAATTAAACTGTACAACTGATATTATGAATATTTGTTCTATGGCTAATAATTACGCAGTAAAATGAAACTTAATATTTATATAAAAACATGACTTTCCTCCTCCTTTTCTCGAAAGCTATTAGAGATATTGGAAATATCATTGCAGCATCTGATACACCTAATTAAACTGTACAACTCTCATTATGAATATTTGTTCTATGACTAATAATTACGCAGTAAAATGAAACTTAATATTTATATAAAAACATGATTTTCCTCCTCATTTTCTCGAAAGCTATTAGAGATATTGGAAATATCATTGCAGCATCTGATAGACCTAATTAAACTGTAAAACTGAAATTATGAATATTTGTTCTATGACTAATAATTACGCAGTAAAATTAAACTTTAATATTTATATAAAACATGATTTTCCTCCTCATTTTCTCGAAAGCTATTAGAGATATTGGAAATATCATTGCAGCATCTGATACACCTAATTAAACTGTACAACTGTCATTATGAATATTTGTTCTATGACTAATAATTACGCAGTAAAATGAAACTTAATATTTATATAAAAACATGACTTTCCTCCTCATTTTCTCGAAAGCTATTAGAGATATTGGAAATATCACTGCAGCATCTGATAGACCTAATTAAACTGTAAAACTGACATTATGAATATTTGTTCTATGACTAATAATCAGGCAGTAAAATGAAACTATATATTTATATAAACACATGACTTTCCTCCTCATTTTCTCGAAAGCTATTAGAGATATTAGAAATATCATTGCAGCATCTGATAGACCTGATTAAAATCTACTACTGTCATTATGAATATTTTCACTAGTACTAATAAATACTGAATTTTACTTTTTTTTAAATTACTTTCTTCCTCATTTTCTCGAAAGCTATTAGAGATATTGGAAATATCATTACATCATCTGATACACCTAATTCAACTGTACAACTGATATTATGAATATTTGTTCTATGACTAATAATTAAGCAGTAAAATAAAACCGTATTTTTATATAAAAACATGATTTTCCTCGTCATTTTCTCGAAAGCTATTAGAGATATTGGAAATATAATTGCAGCATCTGATAGACCTAATTAAATTGTACAACTGATATTATGAATATTTGTTCTATGACTAATAATTACGCAGTAAAATTAAACTTAATTTTTATTTAAAAACATGATTTTCCTCCTCATTTTCTCGAAAGCTATTAGAGATATTGGAAATATCATTGCAACAGCTGATACACCTAATTAAACTATACAATTGATATTATGAATATTTTTTCTATGACTAATAATTACGCAGTAAAATGAAACTTAATATTTATTTAAAAACATGAATTTCCTCCTCATTTTCTCGAAAGCTATTAGAGATATTGGAAATATCACTGCAGCATCTGATAGACCTAATTAAACTGTAAAACTGAAATTATGAATATTTGTTCTATGACTAATAATTACGCAGTAAAATTAAACTTTATATTTATATAAAAACATGATTTTCCTCCTAATTTTCTCGAAAGCTATTAGAGATATTGGAAATATCATTACAGCATCTGATACACCTAATTAAACTGTACAACTGTCATTATGAATATTTGTTCTATGACTAATAATTACTCAGTAAAATGAAACTTAATATTTCTATGTAAACATAATTTTCTCCTCATTTTCTCGAAAGCTATTAGAGATATTGGAAATATCATTGCAGCATCTGATACACCTAATTAAACTGTACAACTGATATTATGAATATTTGTTCTATGGCTAATAATTACGCAGTAAAATTAAACTTAATATTTATATAAAAACATGATTTTCCTCCTCCTTTTCTCGAAAGCTATTAGAGATATTGGAAATATCATTGCAGCATCTGATACACCTAATTAAACTGTACAACTCTCATTATGAATATTTGTTCTATGACTAATAATTACGCAGTAAAATGAAACTTAATATTTATATAAAAACATGAATTTCCTCCTCATTTTCTCGATTGCTATTAGAGATATTGGAAATATCACTGCAGCATCTGATAGACCTAATTAAACTGTAAAACTGACATTATGAATATTTGTTCTATGACTAATAATCACGCAGTAAAATGAAACTATATATTTATATAAACACATGACTTTCCTCCTCATTTTCTCGAAAGCTATTAGAGATATTAGAAATATCATTGCAGCATCTGATAGACCTGATTAAAATCTACTACTGTCATTATGAATATTTTCACTAGTACTAATAAATACTGAATTTTACTTTTTTTTAAATTACTTTCTTCCTCATTTTCTCGAAAGCTATTAGAGATATTGGAAATATCATTACATCATCTGATACACCTAATTCAACTTTACAACTGATATTATGAATATTTGTTCTATGAATAATAATTAAGCAGTAAAATAAAACCGTATTTTTATATAAACACATGATTTTCCTCGTCATTTTCTCGAAAGCTATTAGAGATATTGGAAATATAATTGCAGCATCTGATAGACCTAATTAAATTGTACAACTGATATTATGAATATTTGTTCTATGACTAATAATTACGCAGTAAAATTAAACTTAATTTTTATTTAAAAACATGACTTTCCTCCTCATTTTCTCGAAAGCTATTAGAGATATTGGAAATATCATTGCAACAGCTGATACACCTAATTAAACTGTACAACTGATATTATGAATATTTTTTCTATGACTAATAATTACGCAGTAAAATGAAACTTAATATTTATTTAAAAACATGAATTTCCTCCTCATTTTCTCGAAAGCTATTAGAGATATTGGAAATATCACTGCAGCATCTGATAGACCTAATTAAACTGTACAAACTGAAATTGTGAATATTTGTTCTATGACTAATAATTACGCAGTAAAATTAAACTTTATATTTATATAAAAACATGATTTTCCTCCTCATTTTCTCGAAAGCTATTAGAGATATTGGAAATATCATTACAGCATCTGATACACCTAATTAAACTGTACAACTGTCATTATGAATATTTGTTCTATGACTAATAATTACTCAGTAAAATGAAACTTAATATTTCTATATAAACATAATTTTCCTCCTCATTTTCTCGAAAGCTATTAGAGATATTGGAAATATCATTGCAGCATCTGATACACCTAATTAAACTGTACAACTGATATTATGAATATTTGTTCTATGGCTAATAATTACGCAGTAAAATGAAACTTAATATTTATATAAAAACATGACTTTCCTCCTCCTTTTCTCGAAAGCTATTAGAGATATTGGAAATATCATTGCAGCATCTGATACACCTAATTAAACTGTACAACTCTCATTATGAATATTTGTTCTATGACTAATAATTACGCAGTAAAATGAAACTTAATATTTATATAAAAACATGAATTTCCTCCTCATTTTCTCGAAAGCTATTAGAGATATTGGAAATATCACTGCAGCATCTGATAGACCTAATTAAACTGTAAAACTGACATTATGAATATTTGTTCTATGACTAATAATCACGCAGTAAAATGAAACTATATATTTATATAAACACATGACTTTCCTCCTCATTTTCTCGAAAGCTATTAGAGATATTGGAAATATCATTGCAGCATCTGATAGACCTGATTAAAATCTACTACTGTCATTATGAATATTTTCACTAGTACTAATAAATACTGAATTTTACTTTTTTTTAAATTACTTTCTTCCTCATTTTCTCGAAAGCTATTAGAGATATTGGAAATATCATTACATCATCTGATACACCTAATTCAAACTGTACAACTGATATTATGAATATTTGTTCTATGACTAATAATTAAGCAGTAAAATAAAACCGTATTTTTATATAAAAACATGATTTTCCTCGTCATTTTCTCGAAAGCTATTAGAGATATTGGAAATATAATTGCAGCATCTGATAGACCTAATTAAATTGTACAACTGATATTATGAATATTTGTTCTATGACTAATAATTACGCTGTAAAATTAAACTTAATTTTTATTTAAAAACATGACTTTCCTCCTCATTTTCTCGAAAGCTATTAGAGATATTGGAAATATCATTGCAACAGCTGATACACCTAATTAAACTGTACAACTGTCATTATGAATATTTGTTCTATGACTAATAATTACGCAGTAAAATGAAACTTAATATTTATTTAAAAACATGACTTTCCTCCTCATTTTCTCGAAAGCTATTAGAGATATTGGAAATATCATTGCAGCATCTGATACACCTAATTAAACTGTACAACTGTGATTATGAATATTTGTTCTATGACTAATAATTACGCAGTAAAATGAAACTTAATATTATATAAAAACATGAATTTCCTCCTCATTTTCTCGAAAGCTATTAGAGATATTGGAAATATCATTGCAGCATCTGATACACCTAATTAAACTGTACAACTGTCATTATGAATATTTGTTCTATGACTAATAATTACGCAGTAAAATGAAACTTAATATTTATATAAAAACATGAATTTCCTCCTCATTTTCTCGATAGCTATTAGAGATATTGGAAATATCACTGCAGCATCTGATAGACCTAATTAAACTGTAAAACTGATATTATGAATATTTGTTCTATGACTAATAATTACGCAGTAAATTTAAACTTAATATTTATTTAAAAATATGAATTTCCTCCTCATTTTCTCGAAAGCTATTAGAGATATTGGAAATATCATTGCAGCATCTGATAGACCTAATTAAACTGTACAACTGTCATTATGAATATTTGTTCTATGACTAATAATTACTCAGTAAATTGAAACTTAATATTTCTATATAAACATGAACTTTTCCTCCTCATTTTCTCGAAAGCTATTAGAGATATTGGAAATATCATTGCAGCATCTGATACACCTAATTAAACTGTACAACTGTATTATGAATATTTGTTCTATGACTAATAATTACGCAGTAAAATTAAACTTAATATTTATATAAAAACATGACTTTCCTCCTCATTTTCTCGAAAGCTATTAGAGATATTGGAAATATCATTGCAGCATCTGATACACCTAATTAAACTTTACAACTGTCATTATGAATATTTGTTCTATGACTAATAATTACGCAGTAAAATGAAACTTAATATTTATATGAAAACATTACTTTCCTCCTCATTTTCTCGAAAGCTGTTAGAGATATTGCAAATATCACTGCAGCATCTGATAGACCTAATTAAACTGTAAAACTGACATTATGAATATTTGTTCTATGACTAATAATTACGCAGTAAAATGAAACTATATATTTATATAAAAACATGACTTTCCTCATCATTTTCTCGAAAGCTATTAGAGATATTGGAAATATCATTGCAGCATCTGATAGACCTGATTAAAATCTACTACTGTCATTATGAATATTTTCACTAGTACTAATAAATAGTGAATTTTACTTTTTTTTAAATTACTTTCTTCCTCGTTTTCTCGAAAGCTATTAGAGATATTGGAAATATCATTACATCATCTGATACACCTAATTCAACTGTATAACTGATATTATGAATATTTGTTCTATGACTAATAATTATGCAGTAAAATAAAACCGTATTTTTATATAAAAACATGATTTTCCTCGTCATTTTCTCGAAAGCTATTAGAGATATTGGAAATATAATTGCAGCATCTGATAGACCTAATTAAACTGTACAACTGATATTATGAATATTTGTTCTATGACTAATAATTACGCAGTAAAATTAAACTTAATATTTATTTAAAAACATGACTTTCCTCCTCATTTTCTCGAAAGCTATTAGAGATATTGGAAATATCATTGCAACAGCTGATACACCTAATTAAACTGTACAACTGATATTATGAATATTTTTCTATGACTAATAATTACGAAGTAAAATGAAACTTATATTTATTTAAAAACATGACTTCCTCCTCATTTTCCCGAAAGCTATTAGAGATATTGGAAATATCATTGCAGCATCTGATACACCTAATAAACTGTACAACTGTCATTATGAATATTTGTTCTATGACTAATAATTACGCAGTAAAATGAAACTTAATATTTATATAAAAATCATGATTTTCCTCCTCATTTTCTCGAAAGCTATTAGAGATATTGGAAATATCACTGCAGCATCTGATACACCTAATTAAACTGTAAAACTGAAATTATGAATATTTGTTCTATGACTAATAATTACGCAGTAAAATTAAACTTAATATTTATTAAAAACATGACTTTCCTCCTCATTTTCTCGAAAGCTATTAGAGATATTGGAAATATCATTGCAGCATCTGATACACCTAATTAAACTGTACAACTGTCATTATGAATATTTGTTCTATGACTAATAATTACGCAGTAAAAT
>JAPQNM010000017.1:10420285-10427785 GCA_029783475.1 Metacarcinus magister | reverse complement strand
CCCTCCCTCCTCCTCCTCCTCCTCCTCCTCCTCCTCTTCCTCTTGCTCCCTGGCCATCGCTACGCCGGCCAATGTTTTGATATTCATTTTTATGCAAGAGAGAGTCCAGGTATTTGGCGGGCGATGAGATTTTGGGGAGCGAGGCCCGAGACTCACTGGACTGTGCTGTGATGAAGGGAGGGGAAAGGAGGGGAAAGGAGGGTGAAGGGAGGGGAAAGGGGGATAAAAGGAGGGTGTAGGAGGGTGAAAGAAGGTGAAGGAGGGGAAAGGAGGGAAAAGATGGGTGAAGGAAGGGGAAAGGAGAGCGGAGGGAAGGGAGGGGAAAGGAGGGGAAAGGAAGGGGAAGGAAGGGTGAAAGAAGGGGAAAGGAGGCTGAAGGGAGGGGAAATGAGGGGAAAGATGGGTGAAGGAAGGGAAAAGGAAGGGAAAGGAGGGGGAAGGAGGGGGAAGGGGAAGGAAGGAAAAGGAGGGGGAAAGGAGGGGAATGGAGGGGAAAAAAGGGGAAAAGGAGGGAAGGTGAGTGGTCAGAGGGGAGGGATAAGGACAAGAATGAGAGAGAATGGAAGCTGGAGGGGGTAACGTGAGGGGGGGGGAGATGAGAGAAAGAGAGTGGTAGTGTGAAGCTATGTCGAAGGTGAGAGAGAGAGAGAGAGAGAGAGAGAGAGAGAGAGAGAGAGAGAGAGAGAGAGAGAGAGAGAGAGAGAGAGAGAGAGGGAGGAGGGTGAGGTGAGGTGATGCTTCTGGAATGTGAGAGGACAAGGAGAGGAAAGGGGGGTAGGAGGGATGGAGGGAGGGAGGGAGGGAAGAGGGGGGGGAGAGGGTGAGTGGGGAAGAAAAGGAGAAAGAAAGGAGGACCGATATTGGAGATAAGATGAGAGAGCGAGAGAGAAAGAGAGAGAGAGAGAGAGAGAGAGAGAGAGAGAGAGAGAGAGAGAGAGAGAGAGAGAGAGAGAGAGAGAGAGAGAGAGAGAGAGAGAGAGAGAGAGAGAGAGAGAAAAAAAAAATATGTGAAAAGGAGGAAAACTGAACGAAGAATAAATAAATGATAAAAAAAAAATACAAAATAACAAATTAAATATAAAGAAAATAAAGACAAAACCGGAAAAACAGAAAATAAAAAAAAAAGGAACCAATGAAAAAAAAGAAAAAGAAAATGGAAGAGACAGGAAGAGAGATAAAGCCACAATAATTACCACGAGGAGAAAAAGAGAGAGAGAGAAAAAGAGAAAGAGAGAGAGAGAGAAAATAAGAAGGAGAGAGGAAATTTACAAAGCACCCAAGATTTACACTAACACAATGAATACAAATGCCTCTTTCGAAGCCAACGAAGAACCACTTTGCGAAATAACGAAAAGAGGAGGAGGAGGAGGAGGAGGAGGAGGAGGAGGAGGAGGAGGAGGAGGAGGAGGAGGAGGATAACAAGAATAATAAAAAAAACCATTGGGTAAAGAAAGAAAGAAATAAAAGAAAGAAAGAATAAGAAGAAAACAAAAATACAAGAGGAGTGGATATGCAAAGAAATATATATGCAAGGAAAGGAAGAAGAATGAGGAGGAGGAAGAGAAGAAAAAATAAGAAGATACGAGATGAAGATGATGGATGTACATAAACAAAAGAGAAACATATGAAAGGAGTAACTAGAGAGAGAGAGAGAGAGAGAGAGAGAGAGAGAGAGAGAGAGAGAGAGAGAGAGAGAGAGAGAGAGAGAGAGAGAGAGAGCTTGGGATAAGATACTGTAGCTTCCCTTAAAAATAAGACTCTCTCTCTCTCTCTCTCTCTCTCTCTCTCTCTCTCTCTCTCTCTCTCTCTCTCTCTCTCTCTCTCTCTCTCTCTTTCTAGGGGTCAACGGACGTATAGTAAGGGAAATGGAGGGAGGAGGAAGGACAGTTTTAGTGTGTGTGTGTGTGTGTGTGTGTGTGTGTGTGTGTGTGTGTGTGTGTGTGTGTGTGTGTGTGTGTGTGTGTGTGTGTGTGTTTAGGTCTGCTAACTTGTGTATCTTCACTCAGTACTCCATACCCTACAATCTCTCTCTCTCTCTCTCTCTCTCTCTCTCTCTCTCTCTCTCTCTCTCTCTCTCTCTCTCTCTCTCTCTCTCTCTCTCTATCTATCTATCTATCTATCTATCTCTTTCTGCCTGATTCTGTATGTATGTATGTAACTCCTATTTCTATATATATATCTGTGTGTGTAGGTGTGTGTCTACCTGTCTTTCTCTCTCCTCTCTCTCTCTCTCTCTCTCTCTCTCTCTCTCTCTCTCTCTCTCTCTCTCTCTCTCTCTCTCTCTCTCTCTCTCTCTCTCGCTCTAAGACCCAAGCACAATGGGTTTCTGAGGCCAACACAAACACCATCAACAAACGTCAAAGAAACACACCTTTGACTGACTGAGCCATTATCCACCAATCAGGTACCGCCTCCCCCCTCCCCTAGCGGCAGCCCCTTCAACTATTTACAACTGGACCATGTATATACCCTGTGAAAATAATGGACAAAAAACCTCCTTATCCCCCGAGTCTTTAAGGGTTTAAATAGTAGGTATACACAGTCTCCTTATCTCTATGTGTTTGTGTGTGTGTGTTTTGTGTTTTGTGTGTGTGTGTTTTGGGTGTGTGTGTGTGTGTGTGTGTGTGTGTGTGTGTTTGTGTAGTGTAGATGTGTTTTTAAGGCTTCAATACATCATTAGACACGTTTAGTTACATGCATATTACGTTGGTGTTAATAATAGTCATCACCACTACTACCACCACCACCACCACCACCACCACCACTACCACTACCTACCCACCTACAATCTCGTTTACAAATGTCAGCTGACTAACAATCACGATTTGGCTGGCAATCAAAACACTTTAAAGAAATGAAAGATAAAAAGAAAAAAGAAAAATGGTGATGTTAGTGCCGCCTCTTCCCGCCAGGTGGTAATGATCCTCCAGTGCACACCTTAATGAGACGCCAGGTGAGTCGCAGCACTAATTAACACCTGCAGAAGGGGGGGTTAAGGGGGGGATGCTGTCTACCTTTCCTGCTGCTGATGACAACACTCGGCAATTTGTACACTAATTAGTAACACCTGCAGAGGCTTACCTTTACCGGTGCTGATGATGACGATGGTCGGCTTGGCGTGCTGCAGGCTGGCCAGGTTGAGGCGGATGGTGTAGGGCGGCGTGACGTGGGCGGCAGATGTGGCAGAGGTGAAGGTGGTGGCAGTTAAGGATGTTGCAGTGCCGCCCCCTTGCCCTGTCATCACGCCCACGCCGCTGCTGAGGGTGACGGCGTGATGTGTGGCGTCCATTAAGTCCACGCCCTCACCCTCATCTTCCTTCTGTTCAACTTTCACTCGCACACTTTCACTCGGTAAGTCACTATCGCGCGACGCCTCCTTCCCTCGTCTGCCGGTGGTCTCGGGGCGCCTCGAGACCACGCACTTCTTCCCTTCGTCAAGTCTCCTGTTCTTACCGCCTTTTGCCTCCTTTCCTGCGTCACACTTTTTCTCCGGTGGTAGGGGACGGAGGGGCGGCAGGGGTGGAAGGGTACGTCGGGTTGGGTGCGTGTGGGGCCGTGTGTCGTTCTCTGCAGTGTTCGTGGCCTCCTGCAGCCTCCTCCCTGGGGCGTCACATTTTGACTTTTGTACGAGACAGTTCTTCAATCCTTCAGTCTTCCCGCTACAGTTCTTATCCCGTTTTCCTTCCGCCTCCGCCACCATGTCCTCGAAGGTGTAGGGTCTTCCGAGGCCTTCACTCTTCCTTCCACCTCCACTGCAGCGCCTCCCATTGGGCACCACCTCAATTTTTCCACTTGAAGGGGTTGAAGGAGTCTCACAGTTTTCCTTCCTTTCACTGTCACTCTTTTCGCTCGCCTCCTCCAGGATGCCGAGGGAGTCATGGCGGCGTGTCCTTGAAATGTGTGTCCTCGCGTTGGCCTCGCAGACCCTTGGGAGCTGCCGAAGGGGAGTCTCGCGAGGTCGGGCTGCGAGAGGCACTGGAGGAGGGAGTCTGTTCTCGATGTGTCCTCTCTGGTGGTGGTGGTGGTGGAGGTGACTCTCTCTTTTCCTTCTCTTTATTCTCCTCGACCTTATCCTTCTCTCTTCGTTAATGTCTCTTCTGTTCCTTCTGTTTTCTCTCTCTTTTACTACCACCTCGCTGTCACCTTCCTCCTCTTCTTCCTCTTTCACCTGCTTCAATCTGCTGGTGTTGCTGTTGTTGTTGTTGTTATTAGTGTTGTTGTTGTTATTCTTGTTGTTGTTACTGGTCTTGTTGTTGTTGTTGTTGTTGTTGTTGTTGTTGTTTGGCATCCTCTGCTCTTCTCTCCTCCTCCCGCCAAAGTAATTGAGAGTAGAGACGGCAATTCTCTTCACTGGCTCTCCTCCCTCACATTCTCCCCCTCCTCCTCCTCCTCCTCCCGCCTCTGCCCGCCGCCGCCACCGCCGCCGCCGCCGCCCCGCACCTGTGTTGATTAGCACCTTCACGCCACCACTCGCCCTGATGACCCGCACACTCGCTCCACGCTCAAACGACTTCCCGTAGTGGTTGGCCCCCTCCTCCCCCCCTCTAATGGGCTGTCCAGGGTGGGAGGATGGCAGGCTGGCACTTTCCTCTTCTTCTTCATCCTCCTCCTTCTCTTTTTCACCCTCCTCCTCCTCCTCCTCCTCCTCCTCCTCCTTGGCTCGGATTGTCCTCAAGTAATTGGGAGAGTTCGTTGTCCAAGTGGAGGGAAATGTTTTGGAGGAATCAAAGGTTTTCCTCCTTTTCCTCCTCTTTGTCACCTCCAAACAGGGAAAAGAAGAAGAGGAAGGATTGTCCTGCCATTTACCTCCACCTCCTCCTCCTCCCATTTTTCCTCCTCCTTCTCCATCTTGTAAGTCCACTTCTTCACCACTTATTAATATCATTTTGAGGTCAGTAGTCACATGTTCTCCTCTTTTTTCTACTAATGTTACTCTTTCCTCCACCTCCTCCTTTGCCTCTAACTTAATGTCTCCTTCCATCTCCCCCTCCTCCTCCTCCTCTTCTTCCTCTTCCTCCTCCTCCTCCTCCTCCTCCTCCTCGGCTGCCAGGTATATCCCGTTACCTTCCTGGAGGCCTCGTCGTCGTCCTCGTCGTCGTCGGCCAAGTCGTTGTCGGCCGGCAGTGTGGAGGCGAAGGTCGGGATCAATTGAAGCTTCGTTGTCGGGTTCAAGAGTCTGGTTCGAAGCGTCTCGGGTCTTCGTTTCGTTGTTGTTGTTGTTGTTGTGTTGTTGGATGAATCGGTCGCTTTGCCATCCTCGCCTTCAACTGTAAAAAGATAATAATAATAATAATGATGATGATAATAATAATGATAACACTTTAGATTCATCGAAAACAAGAAGAAAAACAAAGAGAAGTGAAAAGAAAAAAGAAAAGCAAGGTAAGGAGTTAGTACAGCAATTTCTTTACAGCACAAAGAAGATATTCACAGAGAGAGAGAGAGAGAGAGAGAGAGAGAGAGAGAGAGAGAGAGAGAGAGAGAGAGAGAGAGAGAGAGAGAGAGAGAGAGAGAGACGGCAGAAACTAGAGAAAAGTCCTTATATACACACACTCACATACAATATTCACACGTTTAGAATGAGAAAAAAAATATATATATGAGATAGAGAGAAAAAAAAGAAGATTCCGTAACACTTTCACCGTAGTAGTAGTAGTAGTAGGAGGAGGAGGAGGAGGAGGAGGAGGAGGAGGAGGAGGAGGAGGAGGAGGAAGAGAGGAGGAGGAGGACACCACATCCCGCCATTAAAGCCTCGAAAAAATGTAAACACAGCAACTAGTAAACAAAGTGGAGGTGGATCATAAATATTACAAGAACGTAAAACAAGACGACGAAGAGGAGGAGGAGGAGGAGGAGGAGGAGGAGGAGGAGGAGGAGGAGGAGGAGGAGGAGGAGGAGGAGGAGGAGGAGGAGGAGGAGGAGGAGGAGGAGGAGGAGGAGGAGGAGGAGGAGGAGGAATATATAAAATTGTAGAACTAATACGACAACAGATGCCTTTTTATGTAACCTCAAATCTACTACTACTACTACTACTACTACTACTACTAATAATAATAATAATAATAATAATAATAATAATAATAATAATGCACTTTACAAAATTGTTATGTCACCCTCACTTTCCATTCTTTGACACAAATAATCATGTAGGACAAAAACATAAGAAAAATAACAATAAATAACATAACTGAAGGAAATCACGTTAATCTGTAGCAAATAGTTGATTAATTAACTCAAAAATAATATACAAACAAAAATTTCTTTACTTTCACGGATAAAATTCATAATATTTCAACATTTAAATAGTTAATCCTTGGAAATCCTTAAGGTAATCTACTTTATCCTGGATTATCCGTTACGTCTTTTCCATTTAATTGTATATATTTGAATTCTTTTTTTTATTTTCTATTTTGTTCCTTTACTTATGTATTTATTTATTTTTCGATTTGCTTATTATTATTCATAGTTTCTGGAAAAAATAATAATAACTGCCAAAGTGATTCGTATTTTCTTCAATCTATCTTCATTACTTTTATTATCATTGGTTTTATTTCCAAATTTACTACATATATATAAAAAAAAATAAATAATAATAAACTGGCGATGTATTTCATTTTCTAAGGCGCAAAAAAAATATAAGTGCAAGGATAAAAACAACAAAAAAATTTAAACAACTGATAAATGGTTTGAATTCAAAAGGCAATGACGAACAAGTAATAGGAGGAAAAACATTATTAAAAGATTAGTGCAGGGCGAACAACCTTGAACTGAGAGAGAGAGAGAGAGAGAGAGAGAGAGAGAGAGAGAGAGAGAGAGAGAGAGAGAGAGAGAGAGAGAGAGAGAGAGAGAGAGAGAGAGGAAAAAAAAATGAGGCATGAAAAAGATAGTGACATACAAATAGAGATAGAAAACGAAATGCAGGGATAAGGACTTGTTACTATCTCTCTCTCTCTCTCTCTCTCTCTCTCTCTCTCTCTCTCTCTCTCTCTCTCTCTCTCTCTCTCTCTCTCTCTCTCTCTCCACATTTTCGCAGTGGTCTTCAAATCTCAGTTCCATGAAGGCTCTTGCAGGATAAACCCGGAAACCTTTGATGCAGAGCCAATTACATCCTCTCTCTCTCTCTCTCTCTCTCTCTCTCTCTCTCTCTCTCTCTCTCTCTCTCTCTCTCTCTCTCTCTCTCTCTCTCTCTCTCTCTCGTTCAGTAAGGTCGATGTGTGTTACTTGTGTCGCCAAGACTTTCGCCTTTAATGAGATTCCCACAGCGAGCGGAGGGCTAATATATGACCAATTGGAAGAGGAGGAGGAGGAGGAGGAGGAGGAGGAGGAGGAGGAGGAGGAGGAGGAGGAGGAGGAGGAGGAGGAGGAGGAGGAGAGGAAGAGGAGGAAGAGGAGGATGACTATCTTACCCATCTTTTTCCTTATTCATTTCCTTTCTCCGTCACCCACACCTCCCTATTTCCCTCCATCACCTCACCTACCACCTATTCCTTACCTGTAACC